>CAUYQG010138143.1:0-59800 GCA_963574415.1 Tarsius wallacei | reverse complement strand
GGGATTATAGGCTGAGCCACCGAGCCCGGCTCAAATAATACATTTTTAAAGCTCCTGTGAACTCTCATGTATACTCTAAAAGCCACATACTCTACTAGTGTTATTTATGACTCTAAATTAATGTTTGGCTTCTATTTAGTCTGAGGCTCAGAGAAAATAAATGATTCCCCCAAGTTCATACTTTTAGTGCATATTGGAACCAAGAAACAGACTCAAATCTTTCAAATATAAATCATCTCCTTTTAAAAATGCTGACATGGATTTTTATCTGGTTGGCCCAGTGCTGAGAATGTCAGCTCAATGAGTCAGCAAGCCAAGCCCCAAAGAGTCCCAAAGAGTGTCAGCTCAATGGGCTGGCAAGCCAAGCCCTGAGAGTATTGGCAGTTTGGTGGGCTGGCAAGCCAGCTTAGAGAAATGTCTCAGCTCTGGAGTCTTGCTCTTAGTTCAGCCAGCTCCCTTGGCTGACAAGCCAGCCTCCAGGGTGCACGGCTCTTCAGTTCCAATAATCTTCAGCAGCTCTCTTTGGGCTTGGGTTCTTGTCTGGCAACCAGGAAAAATGAGGAACACCAAAACCCAGAAGATGAAAAAGTAGGATTTATTGAGAAAACAAAAACAGAAGCCCAGAAGATGAAAAAGTAGGATTTATTGAGAAAACAAAAAAGCTCCCACAGTGGGAGGGACCTGATGCTTATATAGCCCTAAGACCAAACTGATTGTTAGCACCAGCAGTGAGCTGATTGGTTGGCACTGGCTGTGCTGATTGGCCAGTACTAAGAATCAATCAGCAGGAGGTTGGAGCCTAGTAGTGAGCTGATTGGTTGGCACTTAGCAGTGAGCTGACTGATTTATTTTACAATCCCGGCAGTGAGTGTTTTTGCTCTAGCTTCAAGGGCTTGTAGGGAGCTTGTTTACTTACATAGGTGTTTCAGTCCCAGAAGCCTGCAGGAAGTTTGTTACGTTGTAACTGGGGGACACATCCTGTCTGTCTACTTAGCTAATCTGTAACTACTTCCTCTCTCAATACTATTCCACAAAGTAAAAAGAAAAAAAAAAAAGGATGATGTTATCACCTCTATAGTTTTAGACCAGCTATATAGGTAAAATAAGAACAACTTGCTTCTTATCTCTCTAGAGAGATGTAAGGTAATGTTTGTAGAGTGGATTGGAGGCTAAGCATCATTGTCTTTGAAAAGGAGGCTGTGCATATCTGCAGAAGCTGGACTGATGACCTTAAGATTAAAATGGAAGCTGTAAAACACTGACATGGACCAGCCTATTTTTAATATGGCTTCTTTAGACCTAGCCATTAAGTTGTTTTCAACAACAGAAATCTGTAAATCTAAGTCTTGCCTATATGAGTTTGGATGTCTCTGTTTAACAGAGTGATTGAATTAATCAGTTAATTTTGGTAAAAAATGGTTACTTTGAGTTCAGCAATGACTCTGAGCTCTGACTTCATGTTTATTCACTCTCCTCTGTGAATCTGCTAGTTGTTTGAGTAAACTATCTAAATTAATCCAAATAATAATTTTGAAAAAGTTTTTCAAATTATTCAGACATAAGCTTTTCTAACAGACATGAGTCCTATATTTAGCATATTTTAAAGCAAGACAAATTAAAATTTTAATTTAAATGCATAAAATTGTTTTTAACAGTTAAATTACAATTATTCTTTAAATGTAATTTAAATTAAATTATAGTTGACTTTAACTCTTACACTTTTAATTATTTAAAGGCATGCTTTGTGGTTAAGATTGTTAGAATTAACCACATTTAGTAAAGTGCTTGATTGTCTAAAACCATGAAATAGTAGTTTTTAAAGCTGTCATTGGATATTAGAAATGAAAAAGATGTTATAAAGAGATTAGTATTAAAATATTACCAAATTTGGTTTCTTTTAAATTCCATTTTAGGAAGGCTATGAAAATTGACTATTTATTTATGAATGTTGCCATGTTTACTAGAATAGTCTAAAATCATCCAAATTATTTCATAACTCATAAAATACATGTTTCTATGTCCCACCTATACCACACACCATCAATGTGGCTCTGCTCAGGTAACCAGCTAAGTATAACGGCATGGCTTTTTATTTTGAAGATGAAGAACTTCAAGATATACAAGTGGAAGGAGAGCCTAAAGAGAAAGAGGAAGACGAGGAAGTGAAGGAAGAGAAGCAAGAGAGAAAGAAGGAAGAGGAAGAGGAAGCAGAAGCAGACGAAGAAGATGATGACCAGGACATCATGAAAGTGCTAGGCAATCTGGTGGTGGCCATGTTTATCAAGTACTGGATCTACATCTGTGGAGGCATGTTCTTCTTTGTCAGCTTTGAGGGTAAAATCGTCATGTACAAAATCATCTACATGGTGCTGTTTCTATTCTGTGTGGCCTTATATCAGGTAGGTAAACCATTGTCCTCTATTTCTTTAAATTCTTACATCTGTTCCTGGAATACGTAGGAGCTACTTTTGCAGAGATTCTAAATTACTATGACCCATGAACATATCATATAAAATGATTGTTGAGATTCAGACATCACACCCTAAGAATTCTAAAATGGGGCGGGGCTCGGTGGCTCAGCCTGTCATCCCAGCACTTTCAGAGGCCGAAGCAAGCCCGGGCAACTTGGCATGACCTCGTCTCTACAATAAATAAAAAGTTAGCCAGGAGTGGTAGCGCACACCTGTAGTTCTCGCTACTTGGAAGGTTGAGGTGGAAGGGTGGCCAGAGCCCAGCAGGTTGACGCTGGGGTGGCTGTGAGCGTGCCACTGCACTTTAGCCTGGGTGACAGAATGAGACTCCAGCTCAAAAAAATAGAAAACAAAAATAATTCGAAAATGGGAAATGGCTGTCTTCATTTGTTTACTATTTTTAAAGTTTAGGTTCTTAGAAAGTCAGAAAGAAAGTTCATACATAATTTTCTCAAAAGTTTTTGATTAAAAAAATCTAAAATTGGGTTATGTTTTAAAATAGTATTAATGATATAAAAGCTGTGGCTAGATAATCCAAAATAGTGGGGGATTCTCAGGTAACTTATTTTTCAGGTTTTGAAATCAGCAAACCATATGTGTGTGTGCATTGCGTCCACATGCATGTATGTGTGTATGTATAGATATACATGTATAATGCATTGACTGCTTTAGTGTTTCATTAATTGAAATTCACAAAATATTACATAAAAATATGTTAGTCTCTTCACAGACACAGTTTTAACTGATGATAAAAGGAACCCAACGGTATAATCGTGTGTAACAATAAAATATCCTTGACGGTAGCTAACAAGTCAAATAAAGCAGCTACAGAAAACAAGAGTGAGTAAGTAAGAGTAAGAAGTGCAAGGAAGTAAGGAAGTAATAAACAAGACATGAAAATAAAAAGATCTCAACAAAATTCAGCAAACTTTTGAATACTTTGTAAAATTCAGGATAGATGTTCTCCAATGAATATTCATAGTTTTTGGTAAAGAGAGATGGCTTCTCTGTTGTTTCACATTTGTATTCGTACAATACTTCTTTGATTCTTTTTTTTTCCTTTTGATTTTTTTATTTGAAAGAAGTGAGGTACAATTCAGGGTTAGGCATACAAATGTTCATTATGCAGGCACACCTGTTGATGAGGTGTGCCCCCCTTCCCCAGACAAGTTCCCACTACTGCCAATCCCACTTCCCCATCCCCCTTCTGACAGTTTCCTGCTACTGCCAATCCTTCCTTTTCTTATAGTATTATGATAAGCAGATGCAGTATTCTCTCATCAGTAACAGCCACAATGACAGCAGTACCTACCATACCCCTCCGAGTGCCTCCTATAGACCAGATATCTTGTTGGAAAGTTATAAATATTATTTGTCTCATCCTCATAGTGATGCTGCAAGGTAGGTACTTATGAAGAAGGAAACCAAAGCTCAGTAAGGTCCAACAATTTCTGCAAAGACACAGTTGGCAACCACTCGTAGAGTTGGGATTCTAACCCAGGTCCATTCAACTATATTAGGAACAGAATACAGAAACCTAAAAATGATACAGACTTTATTGTCAAATATGTGTAGATGTAATCACTTGTCTTACTTTAATGAGTCAAATGTTTCTGTGAGATTTCCTAGAAATGATTTTTTTCATTTGCTTTTCGATGTTTGATTCACAGGTGCACTATGATTGGTGGAGGAGAATTCTAAAATATTTTTGGATGTCCGTGGTTATTTACACTATGCTGGTGCTTATATTTATATACACATATCAGTTTGAAAACTTCCCAGGCCTGTGGCAAAATATGACCGGATTGAAAAAGGAAAAGTAAGCAATTTTGGAGGGCAGTGAGTCCTTAAAAATGGCAAGCAGGATGAAGACTTGAATGCATATTATTCAGAGTACTTTTACAGAAGATCTTGGTAAAACATGATATCATTAATGTTTACAAGTTTCTCCAGAACAGGATTTATAAGTTAGTTCTCTTGTATTCCTTCTCCCCATTCCTGAAATTGGAACACAGTAGGTACTTCATGAATATTGACCAAACAATGAATTTTCTGTGCCATTTTAATGAAAAGACATTTTAAAATGTCAGTTCCATGTGAAACACACCTGGTTAATGCTTAGTTGTGCCTTCTGCTCTCCAAGTTGGAGCTCAGCTCTTTAATTTATAGCTAGGCTCATGGACTTATCACATAGAACAGCGACCTTTCCTCAATTTATGTTGCTGGGGCTTAGTTTGTAAGGAACAGTTAGTGTCATAGAGAAATAAATTTCTGTATGTGCTAAGAGACTCATGATGATAAGGTAGTTTTTTTCCCGTGCAAATAGTATGAGAAGAATAGCTAGAGAAGGGATCAAAACTGAGTCCTGGAGATAGTTCAGCCTCTAGAGGTCCAATAGAAGAGAGAGCGATCATACTGGAACAAGAAACCAAGAGAGTATGGTAGCGTCAAGACTACTCTCATTTCAAGAAGGACTGGAGGCTTGATTAAATAAAGCTAGAGAAGTAGCCATTGAATTTGGCAATGCCGAGACTGTTACTGACCATTGTAAAAGCAGGTTAGGTTTCTTGGGGGAAACAAAAGCCAAATTGGAATGTCTGGCACAGAGGGATGCAATAAATGATATAGCTGATAGGAGCATAAGACTGTGACATAGTTTATAAGGAAGAGCTGTCTTCATTGTCTAAGGTCCTGCTTTTTATGTTGTTTTCCTTTACAGGCTTGAGGATCTTGGCTTGAAGCAGTTTACTGTAGCTGAACTGTTCACTCGTATATTCATCCCAACTTCCTTTCTGCTGGTGTGCATTTTACACCTGCACTATTTCCATGACCGGTTCCTTGAACTCACAGACCTCAAATCCATTCCCAGCAAAGAAGACAACACCGTCTACAGGTGAGCAAACGAAAGAGACGTATACCTCTTGTTACCAGGAAAGCAGCCGTGAAACCCTTCTGTCAGCCGGCCACCTTGCAGGAAGCCGATAATCCAGCTTAGAGTTTCAACCTTGAATTGTCCATGAGTATCAATATGTGAGTTAAAAAAGAGAGAGAGAGGGAAAAAGCGTGGAATATTTGATGGCACTTTCTGAGACAATAGGTAGTGACTTATGACTGGTTAATGTAATGTGGTCTTGATAGTCTTGTGAGTAGTTTTAGACTAGCCGTGCAGACTGAAATATTTTAGAGATGGCAATGTGTATTTGTGTCTAGGCTGGGTGTATGGTTTTAGAACATTTACAGAATCTGGCTAGTTCAGAGGATATTTTTTCTATCATGCTGCCACCTGTACTGAAGTCCCATAAAAGCACACAAAAAGATGACGGGCAAGATTTTCCCTTCCATTTTAGAAATGAAGAGCCTTTACTAAAAGGACAGAACCTGCAATCAGCTAGTAATTAGAATCATGTTTAAGAAGAGGGAGTGAAGACGATGTCTTCTCAAACCACGATGGGTTATCACAGATCCTTTCATCTGTTTCATCACAGGGAATTTACAAGCATTCTTCTAATGAGTGCTAGCAATGGTTTTCCTCTCTGCCTGATCTTTAACCACGATTCACTTCTTGAAAAAACACTTGCTAAGCAACTAAGGCAGCAAAGGGCTGCATTGAGAAGGGTTCAGTTGAAACTTCTCTTAATTCTTTGACTTCAAGGAAAAAAAATGAGTACATCAGTAAAAGAAGTAGAATTTCATCGTGTACATTTCATAAAATACTAAACTTTCAATTTCTTCACTGAAATTATAGGTAACACCAAAACACTTTTACTTGATGATGAAAAACATTTTCTAATCCTTATTTATGACCAGCAGATTTATTTTCTTTATTGTGTTTTGTTGAACCTAAGATGACATTTAGTTTTCATTCTGATACTCTGGCTGACTGCCAGTATGTCAGTGACACCTAATCCACAGATCCAAGTGGTATCAACCAGTCATTATGTCTTATGTTATCTTGCCACCATAAGTGATGAGACTCAGCTAAAACCTATCTCCTCTCAAGACCCAGCAGGAGAGTGTGGATGGGGCCAGTGGCTTACCCTCTATATATTTACTCCTATTTCCTCCAATGATAATCAAACATTAGCAATAATGAAGTGGTTATTAAAGGTTTGGGGACCCCCTAGGCAATATTATTTATAGACAAATTGTTGATGGGGAAAACCAGCCTAAGTTTAAAAGTTCACAAAGACAATGCCTGCATAGAAAAGTAAGAGATGTCAATAATTAGAAAGAGGATTATCCGATCATTCTTTTGGATTTTGCTCAGGATACCTGTGGATAAGATTACTATTTGATATTTAACTCTGACCATGTAACATGCTTTAATTAATTATACAGCCTCACCATTATTTTCAAAAATTATATTCAATCATTGCCAAAAAATCATTTAGTTAGCAGAGCTGATTTGTATGTTTATGAAAGAGATGTTAATCATTAATCATTGCAAAATGATATCTTTTTAAAAAATTTTATCTTCTAAGTGTCTTTCCTTCTCTTTCATATTTGTTTTCTTCTCATGAAAATTTCAAGTACACAATACATAGGAGCCTTTTTCTTGCTGCTCCTCTTCTTCTTTCTTTTTTTATTTTATTTTAATTTTTTTGTGACAGGGTCTCACTCTGTCACCCAGGCTGGAGTGCAGTGTTGTGATCATAGCTCACTCCAGCCTCGACCTCCTGGGCTCAGGTGATCCTCCCTCCTCAGCCTCTTGAGAAGCTGGGACTACAGGCATGTGCTATTGCTGGTATTCTTATTGTGGGTGTGTCTGAGTCTTCTGTCATGCAATCAAGTAGAAATGTAGTTCACAATTTATCTAGATAAGTAGAAATTTTGAGGACCATCATTTTGTAAAAGACAGTTTGACTCAGTGAAGACTTCACCAGCCTAACCACTCACAGGCATATGTGAGAAACTGAGTTTGTTCCACAGATTCCTTTATGTACAGCAGCATCTAATTATGCAGTATCTGAGGAAGGACTACAGCCATGTCAAGATGTCTGTTTCCTCAGCTGTCTGTTTCCTCGGCTGCTACTTCACAGCTCTTACCCTCACCAGTGGCAAGTAAAAGCTAAATGATCTGTAGCCATCTGACCTGCCTTTCCTACGACTGTGGCTTACCCTAAGCACTCCCTTACCAGTGACTGTTCCAAGACGATGTAAAGGGTGAGGAAAGAGTACTTGATGCTGGAAATTTCAAGAGTTTAGGCACGTGGGATTTCATGTTTAGTTCTATGAGAAAAAGTTTTCTGGAATGGAAATGTGAAGAACTCACTCAGATTTGGCATTTGGGGATTTCATGCAAGAGTTTTTTTTATAAAAGTCCTCAAATTTTAACTTTGAACATGTGATATATTTTTGCAACAGTGTGTTCCCACTGTAGTATTTTCTTTAAAAATAATTTTCACCTCATGGTATTTTTTATCACTGGTGTCCTACTGTAACAACTACATTAAAATCACAATAATATAGGAAGAAAAGTCTTTTCAGAGTCAGGATAGACTGTCGTGCTCTGTTTTCTCTGCTCCCACATCCTTAATAGATGCTTTACGAAAAGTGGCCCACAGATTGGGAATAACTGATTCCGTGTGTTCATTAAATTGACTTCTACACTATTTTTTTCTGGAAATACTCAGCTGTTCTTTTCCCGCTCTGCCCACTTTTGTGTGTTTGCATGTGCATTCACGTAGTGTAGGCTCATGTCAGTTGTGTATAAAGCAGAATGTATTGTGTTACATGCCTTACAGAATTTACAAACTTAGCAGTATGAAATATTTTATAATATACATAAAAATAAACGATTATTATTTTTAGGTCAATGATCTCAGGAAAATCATTTTACCTACATATTTTTAATAACACATAATATTATAACATAATTACAATATAGCATGTTAATTAGATAACACAGTTAATAATGGTTTACAAAGAACTAATTAAATATCGACTGCTTTTATATCACTTTAATTTGCCTATGGTTTGTTTTTAGAAAGTATTGTTATTCATAGAGAAGCAAAACAATTTTTTTTTAAAACTTCAGTTGTAGAAAACCTTAAATAACAGCATGCTTAATATGGTTACTGTGTAGGAAATTTTTTTTTAATTTTGAGGAAGGAGCGAAAGTTAATATCTCAAATTACATTTTCTTTGGTAAGATGTACCTTGAAAAATTTAAACATAACAATGTTTTAAATGAAGTGTGTGAGATGGGGAGGGCTAAGAAGAACGGAGAGATGTTATCTTCTGGCATTGTTCCTGAATATGCCTGATTTCATGTGGCTACTGAATTTTGCTGTCTAGATGCTTCTTCAAGGCATGAAACCTGTGTGGATGATGATATGCCTGATGACAGAGAGCCTAAGAGAGTCTACTTTATTCACCTCTGTCTAACAATCTCCTTTCTCTCTCTCCAACCTGTCTCCTCATTGCATCTTTGGGCTTCCGTCTTCTACCTTGTAGCCATGCCAAAGTCAATGGCCGCGTGTATCTAATAATAAATAGGTGGGTACTTCAGTATTTTCTCCCTTGTTTTTGTTTAAAGCTGCTTATTGGTGTGTTAAACTCTTAACTGCTTTATAAATGAAAGAGTGTGTCATCTGATAGTGAATGATGATCTTCAAGGTATGCTCATGGGTGTATTCTGCAAACCAAACCATTTGGTGTCTACACTGAATGGTGGCACCAAGTAGATGTGGAGGTTGTTAAAGGTCTTCAGCTGGTGCTCAGTCTTTGGCCTTGGTTCAAACTTATGCCCCAGTTTTTTTCCTTTGGTAGAATCAGTTCAAGACTTGCCTGAGAAGTCATCTCCTTCTTGAACATATAACTGAGAGCTCAGCTCAAGAACCACCTCCTCCACAAACCCTCCCCCAAGTGCCCACATCCCCGCTAGAAGTAATCTGCCCTTTCTCTGAATCCCCATAGCACTTTTATCACTGTTGCTGTCCTGACACTTGCCTTCCAGTCCCTTGCTTATCTCCTGCCTGCTTGCTATAGTACAGGTTAAGCTCCTCAGGCCTGGACTCCTTCTATAATTAAATTGATTTCTACACTAGTACACCAAGATGTCCCTGTGACAGCTACCCCAGGATGGTTGACATTCATACCCCATTAGTTGACAGTCAACAGATTTTTCCTGAATGAAGTGAAAGTTGTCACAACAATATGTGGTTTAAAGAATATCCATTTCTTCAATAATTACAAAAATATCGATATATTATTGAAGAATGTTTTACATCACCAGATTTTATATGTTTTCATACCACAAAAGACACTGAGATGGCACTGAGACAGGGACCTACCTTAAGATATATATCACCTAGCTGAGAGATGAAACTTGCAATGTTCACACAAAATAAAAAGCCAGCTTGGATAAAGTGTCCTAAAGTACAGACAAAAGATCCTTTGGGATTTAATTTCTTCTAAAACCATTCTTACTTTACTAAGTAGGTGAACTTAAATATTCATTCCCATAGCCTCATGTCCTTTTTAAAAAAGCTTATTATTTTGTTAATAGGAACATATATCTTGCAGTAAACCCAATTAACTTACTGGTCTTCCATTCCATTCACTTTTATCTTTCGTAAAATCCTAAGGCAGACCACTACCTAGCAAACCCTAGGAGGGAGAAATTCTAAAAGACAGTGTGAAAAATATAGAGGGTCACTGTAGAGATTGTCAAAGGAAGAGAAATGAAAGAGGACAGGCCGCTTTCTTGTAGGGGCCCATTTTTGACAGCCTGAGAGAGAAATGTCAACCTTAGGATTTTAGCTGCTAGGTAGAGAAGTAAGATATAGATTCCAACTAGTAATCTTGAGCAACAACTTGAATCCCATTCCTCCAAACATAAGAAACTACTCACTCTTTTTCTCTGTGTTTCTCATAAAATATTTAGCATTTGCTTTGTGAAGAGATGGATGAGGCACATAAGAGGGCAAGAGTTGGTTTGATGGGCTCCCTGGGCAGTGATTTGGTATGAGTTTTTATCACAATAGTCCCAGACTTATCTCATGAGAGGAGGGTTATACAGAGGCCAGTGAATTCACTCAGGACTTCTTAGAAGTATTTCGTTTCACAGTCATCCAAAATAATTAAAACCTTGAATTTTTCCAATTTTACCTTTATCTTTTTTCCACTGAAATCTCTCATTTTTGTATCAATATTAACATGTTAAGAGTGGCCAGAGCTATGCCCCACAGGAAACATTAAACAAACCTCTCTCTAATTTTACATGTGCTTGTGAAATGCAGTATGTAAAGTGTGTCCAGTTTTTAATAAGCCCTCTTATTCATTAGAAGAATAGGGTGAATCCTTTTATAAAGCAAATAATCTTTCTTTCTCTCATAATTTGTTTCTTTGTGCTCAGTGTTGCTTTATGGGAATGATGTACTTGTAAATGTTCACTCTAGACCGAAAGGGTTTAGAAGGGCATACCTTTGATTCAACTGATGGGTTGATTATTCAGAAATTACCTTTCCAGGCATAAGGTAGGGGAGTTTTATGATAATAGATCATTTTGATATAACTTTAGTAACTATGAGGAAGTTTGAACTGATTTAGCAAACAGTATAAATTAGAATATTTTAATGGGAGTTATGTTTATTTCTTCTACACTACAGAAACTGGAGTCATTGTATCCAGTTCTGCCTACTGGATTTTGGGGGGAATTACTAACACACATGTATTTAAAATATGATATTCTAAGAATGTAGTCTAGGGACTTTCCCCTTGAAGACAGAAAGACAGTCTCTTTCTACCAAATCTTCATGTCAGGTGAAGAAATTCTATGCATCAGAGAGACATTCTCATTTAAAACAGGACAAACTATGCAATGTGGAGCATTGAAAAGATTCAGTTTTGTACTAGGACCTGACTTTGAAGAGCTGCATATTAAGCTATTTTCCATGAAAGAAAATGGAAATTCTACAACTGTAAAAATCTCCTTAGTCTAAACTATTCTAATTTGGAATATATTGAGCATCTCAGGATGATTCAACATTGGTGGAAGGAATTATGCTGAGATATGATCTACTCACCTACTTTCCTAAGCTCAATTCACCCTCCTGGCTTGGGAAATGCGAACCACTCTTGAAATTATAACACCTTCTCTTCTGCACCAGTGCCATATGTCAAATCTTGGGTACATATTTGCTGTTCCTACCTTGTCAGGACTCTACATGTTAAATGTTATTAAATGTGGAAGTGTTTCTGGCATACTATTGTTTACCTGCTGGATATCTTGTTAAAGGGGATTGTTTGAGTAACAACCTCTCTAAAAGTATAGGGATAATGTAGATTCATTACAACAGCTACCCAAAATGATAGGTGTGTTTTCAAATATAAAATCAACAAGTTGAAAGTAGGCTACATTTTTATCTAAGCAAACCTCCTTATTTTATGGAAAACTGATTAAATTCCAGGTAGGTTAAATAGTTTCCTCAGAGCCCACAATTATGCAGACAGAATAATAGGATTCACTGTCCATCCTGTTACAACTATGCTAAAAATATGAATAAACAATTATAAATGAAGATTATCAGTATTCCCAATAGAATGTGTCCTAATATGTACTTGATTGCCACAAATATTCTTTAAAACATTGATTTGGATATGTAAAGGTACACTTTTTAAAAAAACATAGGAGAAGAACCATATTTGTTATTGTCCACTATGAAATAAACAGAAATACCCAGGTTTCTGGCCAGGGTCAGTGGAAGCTCCCTCTCTCTGCTTCTTTCCCTGGTTCAGGATTTCACTCAGTCTTCCCACAGTTGCCATTCAACAGCTAACATCAGTAAGCCTCGGGTGGGGACGTGATGCAGACACAGCACTCCTGAAAGCATTAACTTCAAGGGCACATTCTTTAGACGATGGCAGAGTGAGATTAGACTATGCAAAGGTTGACTGAGAGCACACATTGTTTAAGAATTCTTTTAAAAAAACTTATTTAAAATGTGAATGACTTGATTCTTGCAAAATGGTTTGTTGCGTTCCTGAAAAAGCATGATCTACTTGGCCTCAGCAATCTTCGTATGTCCTCTCCTTTACAAACCTGCAGTCCTGTCCACTCTCAAGTTAGTCGCCAAGCCTAGGGTTCAGCACAAAGCACGCTGCTGATGCCATCCTGGAATGCATTGGGCATTAGGGCGTTACTGCAACCGGCATACAGGAATGCAATAGTGGGTGATGTGTAGCATGATATGTGATCTCTGACTTTCCTTATAATTCTTCTATTCTCATCTCCTTTTTCTCCTTTCTATTTCAATTACTTTGAGCAGCATCAAGAAAAAATTACCAATCCACCAAAATGAGTAAGTCCCCCTGTGAAGCCATGAAATGCTTGCTGTACATGATGCCATTTCATGCTTCTACAACCTGAACTCTGACCATTTTCTCCTCTGGGAAAAATGTCAAGTTTAGGTGTTGACAGCTCTCATTACCAACTGATCCCTAGAACCTGAATTAGAAAAGCTAACAAAACCTAACTGAATTTACAGTTTGTTTTTAGAAAGAATTTAAAGCAAACAAAAAAGTGACAAGATGCTAACATGCACTGATTTTGTGAGGTCTTTGTACATGCACCGATTTCGTTTTGTTTATCCTCCTGTTACTTGCCCCTCACTCAAGTCTCTCCTGACACCCCTTCCTCTTCTGACTTAGCTGCTCTCTGCCAACAGGCTGGCCCACCCAGAAGGAAGTCTCCCGGACCTTGCCATGCTGAATCTGACCGCCAGCCTGGAGAAGCAGGAGGTGAGAAAGTTGGCTGAGTCTGGGGAGGAGAAGCCGGAGGGATGCTCTGAAAAAGCTGAGAAGGGTGAGCTTGGGAAGGACAGCGAGGAGTCAGAGGAGGACGAAGAGGAAGAGGAGGAATCAGAGGAGGAAGAAACGTCAGGTAATGAGACCGCTGTCAGCATGCTCAGACAATGTTGGCTGCCAGCAGATTGAGTGAATGAAACATTGCCTTGCTCCAAAAGGATGTGTATTTGACCCAGTCCATGAAACAAAAATTGGAGTGTATTTTTGTAGTTCCTAGTGTTGCGATATTTCTGTTCCAATCACTCTGATAATTTCCTTTTAATTCTGACTGAAGAGAAGAGAGCAGATGACTGGTTATCAGGGATTGACCCTCAAGTGGTGTTCCTGCCCACATTAGTGGAGTGTGATTCTGGCCATGGGCTCGGTCCGAGGCCTCTCATAGGGGTGTTTCCTGCCAGAAGCGGGAACAGACTTCTTTGCAGAATCTTGGAAAGTTCTAGACGTTGCCTTTACAAACTCATTTCAAGAAACCATTCTGAGGCTTTCCCAGGAAACATAATTGAGGATATGTTTCTAGTTATGTTCTAGTGCTTACGGACGTGGGAACTAAAGGAGAACACTAGCAATTGAGGAATTGTTGTTTCACAAAAACTCCTAGAGATATTTTTTGTTGTCATTGCTATTTTGGGATTTTCATTCTTTATTCTTTGGGCTTGTCTTTCCTACTTTTCTTTCTAGGCTTGAAATAATGTTTTAATAGAACATGATAAAACTGAACGTCCTTGGTAACCAGGAATATATGTGACAGACTATAAAATGTAGAGATCTTAGTTTATTTAGTAGTTCTGAGAAAGTGTAGGAGAAACCAGAGAGCATTGCTTTTGAGATGGTATTCTGGGGCCATGACAGAAGATGCTGCACGTCTCTTTGCTGGTCCTCTGTTCTTAGAAAAGTCAAAAATACAAAAGCAGCGTGAGGAAGAAGATCCCTCCAAAGATGTGCTCCCAAAACCTGATTCCCTTCTTCTCCTGCTCATCTCAGAACACCTGAGGAGAGGACCAGAAATCCTTTCTGCATATCTTAGCAATATACGTTCTTCTGTGTGAAAGAGAAGGCCCAGCTCTGTGAGGCTATGTAATTAAGACTAAGAAATTATCATACTACTGTAAGATGGGTTTTGAGCTTTACTAATGCAGTCTCACCAAAAACTGCAGAAGTCATGCCTTAATCTTGGGGGATACATTCCAAGATGCCGAATGGATGCCTGAGACCTCAGATAGTACCAAACCCGATGTATACTATTCATGAATTTGTTTTTCCTTCTTCACGGTTTCACAGATAGAAGATTTGTTCTTACCACAGATCTTAGTAACATCAGCATACCTTTTTTTCTTTCCTTATTAACCAAGAACTTTTACCTTTTCACTTAAGTAAGCACTTCATGGCTTCACTTTGGCATCTCTAAATTGCTGATCTCACTGCTCTTTCACTTGGGGCCACTAGTAAGTAAAATAAAGGTGACTGAGCGCAAGCACTACAGTACCTCAATGGTCAATCTGATAACTGCGATGGCTACTGAGTGGCCAGTGGACAGGAAGTATAGACAGCATTGTGATGTGGATAAAAGGATTCACATTCCAGGTGGCAGAACAAAGTGGATAGGGTGATTTCCTCACACTACTAAGAACAGCACGTAATTTAAAACTTCTGAATTGTTTGTTTCTGGAAATATCTATTTAATATTTCCAGATTGTGGTTGACAGTGGATAACTGAAACCATAGACAGCAAAACCACAGATAAAGGGGACTATTGGAAGTATATTTCACAATAACTAAAACCTTACTTAACTTTCAGAACCAAGTACAGTAGCCGTTACAACTACTCAAGCCAGGTAAGGAAGCTACTTAAGGAGCTACTTAGGTCTTATCTTCCTTCTAGACTTGTGAGTTTTTATCTGCAAAAATTAGGGAGTTGTGACTTAATGTTAGGATTAAATAGGTCAAAATTCTTCTTTACACTAATTTAATTAAAAGGTGGTTAAAGGTAACATTGTTCCTCCAAGTCTCAGTTTATGAAAGCTGTGTCATTGCGACTTGGGATTCTTGGGTCACCCTTAATCCAGATTTTGGTATTCTTAGAGCTCATCCACTGTAATTATCTGCAGCTTCTTATTCCAGCTTGAAAGTTACAAGATATGCTTTAAATAATAACACACACAAAATGTGATGCTCTTGGATGTACTTTCTATTTTGCAGATTTAAGGAACAAATGGCATCTGGTGATTGACCGCCTTACTGTGCTCTTCTTAAAATTCCTGGAGTATTTTCACAAACTGCAGGTGTTCATGTGGTGGATTTTGGAGTTACACATCATCAAAATTGTTTCCTCGTACATTATCTGGGTTTCTGTGAAAGAGGCAAGTGAATATTTGTCCTATCATCAGGATGAATAGAATCACCGTGGGTCACCAAGTTTTTTTTTCCAATTGTCCGTGATGTTTTTTAAAGCATTGCCCATGACATTAAGGTATCAGGGTTTTGAGACAGGCACATATGCTTTGACTTGCAAAAAATCCAAGGTCATTGGTACTGAGAAGAGGGAAGGGGAGCAGGGGAGAAAGAGGCTCATGGCTAAGTGTCTAATTGGTCATATTTCTAAGGTTACTTATTTTCATCTAGTCCTTAGTGGAAGTGTATGAGAGTGACTGCTTTCCTGCACCTGCATATGGGAATGTATCCCCTACATTCTCTTTGAGAAAAGCAATAACCATTCCAGTTTATGTCACCAAGGAGTAAACTCAGGTTCTGAAGCCTAACAAAGTCTTTAATAGAACTCACCTTGTTTATTAAGGGATTTTTTTGAGACAAGACACAAAGTCTTTAACATGCACTTGTATTGTAGTTTTATTTTCTTATCTGTAGAGAAGAGACTCATCGTCCACCAACAATTATTTAATGTTTACTGTGGATAAATTTGCTTTTTAAAATGTATTCAATAGGTAATGTTTGCATACTTCTACTTCCCCTTTATGATTTTTGAACAGGTTACAATTCAGGGCCTGCCCCCTAAAAATTAAGTCAAAGAGCTATTGCTTATAATCTTTAAAAAGTTAAATAACAGTAAACTATTATAACTATAACACTACAAACCTAAATGTTTTGCAAGTGAGTAAGGGATGAACCTTAATTTGAGCTCTACAGTTTAAACTAGAACTTTCTCCCATTTTATACAAACCATCTGAAATGGATAGATTATCATTGCCAGGTGAGAACAAAAACAGAAACCACTCTCTCTATAAAATGCGTGGTAGAAAATAATATATGCTCCGTTGTTAAGTAACTAAGGCTATGTAGTAATTGGAGTCAAAATATAGCATAGTATGTGTATTAATTGAGAGCAAAATATACATGCACTTTAACTCTATAGGGAAGTTGACCAATATACAATTTGAAGGTTAGAACCTTAAAGGGGAAAAAAAAAAAAAAAACAAGAGAAGGCATTTGACTAAAAATGAGCAAAGACCATTTCTGGAGTAGCCAAATCTGATCTACAGCTGACTTCTGATTACATGAGAAGTTGCGTTACAAGTTGTAAAGGCATATCAAGACAGTTTGATGATAGAAATGAGCACTGGATGAAAAAGAAATTAGTGAGAGTTGGGCACCAAAAAAAAACAAAAACAAAAAAAACCCCGCTATCTGAAATCCATCCTAGAGCGTTCAGAAACAGAAAGAAAAAGATGATTAAATGACATACTTTCTTATAAATCCTAAACAAAAGACACACATAACTTTTTCAATGATCTTTAATGAGTCTTGAGAGTGCAGTCTTGTTAATAGACTATCTCGTAAATAAAAGATTGTGATCTAGTTACCTTGTTACACCAGTAGAAAATGGCCTTTCATGGAATACGACCAGCTCTTTTTCTGTGGTTCATATATTGTGTAGACTGTCAGAATTTTTGTTCCAAATTCCATCTCTCTCTATTCTAACTTTAAAGCACACCAGAGACTCACAAAGCAGATAAATTCTGCTCCCTCTGCTGCTAGCATCTACCTATCTGATGGCTTTAAGACTATTATAACGACCATGTTGTGCATGATGCCACCCCACCCACATAAGGTGAAGTAAGTTGCATGGCCTTCCCATGCTGTCACCACTGCATCTATACCCTCTCTGCACTGGCTTTGATCTCTGGGCTCTCATCAGCATGTGTACAGTTGATTTTTTTTCTAATGAAACTGGCATCTTAAGTCATCAATTCAGTGGATTCTAATCATAAAAACAACTTAGTTTTAGACCTTCATTATCTCTTTAAAATGCATCTTACAGGGAAACTTCTGTGTGCCTCTGAACACAGCACACTTTTGGATCATTCCTACAGTGACTTTCATAGTAAGCAAAATCTCATTGCATTTTTTAAAACTGTGCAGCCAGAGAATCGCCATAACTTGAGTCTCTTCCCAGGTAGATGCTATTCCTTTCCAACCTCTTTCTTTCTTACCCACATCTCCTCTCCTCCTCACTTCTGTAGGAACCTCCTGGGCTGGAGAACCAGACCCAGATTCGGGGCAGGGACGAGCGGGGGGCGGAATATTCTGACTTGGCCTGTACTGTTCCTTGATGATCTCACACTCTGGGCTGGCATCCAGGTACACCTTTCCATTCATGGAGGCTCCTTGGTGGGGCATCCACAGCCACTCTAGGTTGTCATTGGCACCCAGCCCCTGTTTTCCCAGCATCACTCCTCATGAAGCCCTCCATGGAGTCCCACCACCCTTCCAGGCACTCCTCTGAGCAGTCTCAGAGCAACTCCAGGTACTCTGTTCTTCAGCATCAGGTTCCAGGGACACCCTCACACAGACCCTGTACTGCTCATATACCTGGAGCCCAACAAAACAACTCTCTGCACCCTACCATCCTTGCCCCCATCTCTTCTGACCCCATGGACTTCTTGGGTAGATGTTCAACATCAGTGTCCAAACCTTGTGCCAAGCCTCAGGGTGAAGACATCAGGATCTCTGACTGACCTTCTTAGAGCTTCCCTCTTGGGTTTTGGGCTGAGGCCATTCTCCTCCCTGACTCCCCACATGCCCCCATCATCTTGGTGTTGGGAGGACAGGCAGAACACAGCCTCTCTCTACAAAGAAAGTTCTTCAACAATTATGGTCACTCGTTTTGGATTCAAGCCATCCTTATCCAAGGCTTTGGTAAGGGTGCTTGTTTTCACAAACTTTGGGAGTCCTCTCTCCCACAAGTACTAAACATTTTCAAAGTTATCATCTGGGGCATCTGAGGAAGGAAGGGGTCATTGGGAAAGCAATCATCAGAGAAACCTTTATTTTACATTGGTATCTCTTACTCAGGAGTGACACCACTTGGGAATCACCTAGGTTATATATATTATATATAGATGTATTTATATATATTATATATATAAACATTATACATTATCTTCTCCTTTTTAAATTCACAACTACTTCTCTAGTTTCAAAAAGTTGCTGGAGAGCTCTGTGAGATCAAGTTATTCCTTGAGGAAAAACGCTGCATTTTATTTCTCTGAGTATCCTCAGCGCCTCCCATAGGGCCTGGTCAATTGCAGAAGCCCCTATTCACTGACTAAATGAAGGATCATCATATTATTGCTTTCATGCTCATTAAGCTTTCATTTAGCCTTTATTATGCACACATAATGCATAATAAAAGCTATTGAATGCCTATACAGTGCCAGATGCTGGGGTAGAAGCTTTAGAGACACACTCTTGTGTCAGTTCACACAGCCTGATGGGAACTGGCTGGTAACTAAAACCCAAAGTGATATCAATGGCTGTGTTAGAGGTGTCCCCAGGAAGTGCTGGCTGCACAGAGAGGTGTATCTCCTACAGAGTGTTGCATCTTGGAGGTGACAGTTGCAACTGGGGGTTCCCTGAAGGAGGAGACCAGGGAGAAATAAATTTTTTGTTCAATGCAAACAGCAAGCCATGGGCAAACCTCAGTGTGTCTGCTTCCAACCCATGCTCTCTCGCAGTGCTCAAATCTAAAGCGACCACGGTCATCATTTCCCCAATGATAAGAATCTCATGGAATGGTCACTTTAAAAAAATGAAAGAAGACAAATACCCAGGTCCCTACTAATAATTGATGAATTAGAATTTCTGAGGAAATAGCTGCTATTCTATGTGTCCAGGGACTCTTATTGTCAAGGAATTTTGAGAAATAATTTTGTCATTATGCTTTCCTAACAAAGCACTTTTATGCAAATCGCCACCTAATCTGCATACAAACTTGTGAGGCTTGAGGGCATTGCCTTGAGTGAGGGGTCCTGTGAGAACTGAGGGTTTCCTCCAGCTTTGCCCATCAACTTCCTCCAAGGGCCCCTCAGGCTCTGTACAGCCTACTTTTCTTATTCTAGACTGTATGTGGGTGAGCTCATGAGCTCTCTGGTTCAGTTGCTGTCTATGCATCACGAGTCCTAAATCTGTGTCTTTAACTCAGTCCTCTCTTTAAACACCAGACTCCTATGTCCAAATGACACCTGGATAGATCCCACTCTTCTTGTGTATCCCCAAATCACCTTCAATTGGTTATCCTGAAGGTGAACTCACTGCCTCCATCTCAGTTCTCCCTTTAGTCTACTCTTACAGGTTCCCAACTTTTCTATAATCTTTTCTCCTTCCAGTAGGCATTCCATAATGCAGCCAGAATTATCTTCTCAGGGCATACGCATGATCATGTGAACCCTCTATCTGAAACCTTGCTAGAGCTCTCTTATCCTCACAGTAACACAAAAGACCCCCATGATGTGGCCCCGACCGCTTTGCCATTGCCATCCCTAGACACTCTGGGACACCTTGTGGCTTCTAAAGTCCTCTGAAAGGTTTTAGAGCACAGTTCTTTCATATTGAACCACTTGCTTCCCCAAGGATATGCAACCCCATGCCCTCCTCTGCCCATAAGGCATGGGACCTGCAATTTTCTCCTGCCTCTCTAACTCCTGTTTCTTCCTTAGGTCTCAGTTTAAATCTAACTGGACAATCTTCCCCAACCTTGGGTTAGCTGGCTCAGCGATTTGCTCCCATGACAACTTGACTCACCCTGGCCAGGCACTCAGCCCATGACTCTGTCATGGACTGTTTATGTACTTCTTGCTCTCTCCTATGTGCTTCTTGAGAGTAGGGAATCCTGGGATATGTTACCCTGAACCTAGTTAAGACTTATTGAAAGTTATTATCTTTTCTTCTCTTTTTCCATTACTCAGAAAATTAAAAGTTCTGTGTAAAGGAATCATACCGTTTTTATACTTAGTGCCTTAAATGCGTGATAACAGACACAGCAAAAAGACTTACTTTCACGGTATCTTTAATAGGATTTGCTTTTTAATATCTATATTGATATGACACTTGCTGATGAATAAGGAAAAAGAGTCAATTAGTTGATCAAAATATTGTTAATGTAAGATTTCTTATGTTCACGAGTGTTTTGTGGCTTACAGAGTACTTCCATGAATAGCATTTCTTTTATCCTCAATTAATTCTGTAGGCAACTCTTCCTACCCTGATTCTCAAGGGTCCCTTGCCTTGGACAGTGACAAGTAGTTAAGTGGAAGATTAGCAAGTCACAAATAGTAGGATTAAAGAGGGTCATGCAGTCTCCTTATTTTTGTTTTATAGTTTTGTTAGTCAGTTAGGTAACCATATCTCTTATAAGCCACAGTTACTACATGTTCAGTTTTATCCATTGAGTGCACCCTGTTATGTCCACCTGATGACATTAAATGTTCCTAGGATATCACATTAATAATATTCAGGATAAATGAGTATTTCTCATGTCTAAATAAGATGGTGGTGCTTTTATACTCTTTGATTAACTATAAACTACAGAGAATCAGGAATTGCTAGGAATGTGGGGACGTCCCGCCTGATCAGTGAACTTCACGCAGCCCAAAGTCAACATGTTCAAGCTGAACTCATTGCCCTCCCTCCTTGAACCAGCTTCCTTCTCAACGTTGCCTGCCCCAATAATAGCACTATCATCCACTCAGGCTCCCAAGAGGAAACCTGGGAGTTATTTATTGCACTTTTTTTCTTAGCTCCTGCTCTCTCCACCAAGCCAATCAATCATCAGAACCGGCTGATTGCCCCTCCTTTGAATTCTTACCTCCTTCCTTTCCTGGGCTACTGCAGCTGCGCGTGAGCAGGTTTTCTGACTTCGCATCCAATCCCCACAATGCACCCTCCATTCTTCAGTTACTTTTATTGCAACATCATGCAAACCTTACCTTCAAATTCCCTAATGCCCTTCAGTCGCTCTCTTGTTTTCTGAAGAATGAATTCCTGTGCCATTGCATAGTGCGTAAACGACCCATCAAGACTTGGCTGTGCCTGCATCCCCAGCCTCACCTCCTACTGCGCTTTACACTTTCCACTCTAAACCTCCCAGTTTTTGCAGTCACCTGTTCCTACCATGCTCACTCATGCTTTCCTGCCTTTGCTCCTGAAAACACTTCCTAAATCTCCTTATTGGACCAAAGACACGTCTGGATGCACTCACAGAAGCCTGATCACATCGGGCATTGCTGCATTAAGTTGACATTACCTGGTTACCTGTCTGTCTGCAATTCAAGACATAATGTCTCCAAGGGATAAGACCCTATCTCATCTGCTTTAATGCTCAAGACACAATCAGTCTTTGCTGAACTGGGTAAATCTAGTCGTCCTGTTTTGTGGATGTTATGCCATGTTACGTATTTTTGTCCCCATTTCTGATTTTATGTTTTCAGGTGTCTCTGTTCAACTATGTATTTTTGATTTCTTGGGCTTTTGCTCTGCCCTATGCCAAGCTACGCCGTCTGGCTTCAAGCGTCTGCACTGTCTGGACGTGTGTGATCATCGTCTGCAAAATGTTGTACCAGCTCCAAACCATTAAGCCTGAGAACTTTTCTGTTAACTGTTCCTTGGTGAGCCTCAAAGATGGGGGAACAGTCCCAACTGCCTGTTAGTGAAGTGAGGCAGATAGGCGGGGAAACCACACGCCCAAGCATATTCTGTCCAGCTTGTGAATCACCACATCCTGGTTAGGCATATTCTGGCCTATGTGCTGGAGCCAAGCTTCCTCTCATGCTGAGATATCCCTTTGGAATGGACCTTCCACTTCCTATCCCACCAGTGGCCCTTTGCCCAAAGCTGAAGGAGAACAATCCAAACTCTCCGGTTTTCACTCCATTTTCTCTTCTTTTCAGCCAAATGAAAATCAAACAAACATACCCCTTCATGACTTGAACAAGTCTCTACTCTACAGTGCTCCTATTGATCCAACAGAGTGGGTTGGCCTGAGGAAATCTTCTCCTCTACTCGTCTACCTGAGGGTAATGGCTTTGTTGTGCTTAATCTTGTCCTTCACACAGCTATGGGTCAGCACCCTTTTCCTTGAGACAATGGATGTCACATTTGGTAGTAACCTAATCTTCTCATGTGGCATTTGGAACAAATCCTGAATGATAAAATCAGTATTGCGTCATGCTGAAGAGAAAATGATCACGCAGTCTGAGAGCAGTTGAATAAAATATGACAAATCCATTCACTGGAACATTATACAACCATTATAAGACCACTACAAGATGGATGGCAGTAGATACATCACAGATAAAATATGTCTAAAATATATTAAGTTAAAAAAACCAAAATTCAAAACACTGTGCATAATATGATCTCTTCTAGACACGAAGAAAAATATTGAGTAAATTATGCCAAATGGTCAGTAGTGATTATTTCTGAGAAGTGGATATAGCATTACAAGAAAATGTTGCTAACTTCTATTTCTTGGTAATTTATAACGCAGAATATATATTACAGTTAGGAGTAATAAAGCATTATTTGCAAAAGGAACTTTGATGGCAAATAGTCATACAAACATAATGAAAATCAATACACTTTTGATATTTTGATGGGTAATTTGAGCAGTCCTAATCATATTACACTGACAATGTACTAAACAATAAAACCTTTATACTCAGCATCCAGAAGTTTAAAATGTACTAAGCATCCTATTTTCTTTGTGTAGTTTCTAGTTTTTCCTCGTATGGTAGATATCTTTTGTAATAGTACCTGCCATAAATCGCTGTTATGAGGATGAAGTAAATTGATATTTGAAAAGGGGGATTAGAATAGGGCTTGGTGCCTGGTTCAATAAATGTTGACTACTTTTCATTTTTAGTCGTATAATCACTATTATTATTATTGTTATTGTTATTATTTCACTGCCATCAGCATACTTCTCAATTTATTGCTCTCTCTCTCTAGCACGATTTCAGTGTTCAAAAAATTTACCCTAACTAGCCTCCCCCTCCTCCAACCTAGTTTGTTTTCCAGGCTGTGTCTCTACTATTTTGTGCTTCTAGCTGCAAACATGACTGGACCATCCTCCTCGGATAAGTAGAGACAACTTCCTTGGTATGAGGTGTGAAGTTTTTGAGGAATAAGAATAAACAGTAGTAGTCTTCTGTCTAGAGATTCTAAATGCTATTACATGGAAATCAGCCTTATGTAGTAATGGAGATAACGTCATAACAAGTACGACAGGGAAAATGATCACTGAGCTTAAAACTATATTTAATAGCGGTGGAATTTTTAGATATCAAGACTTAAATACAATGATGTATTATGGGGGTTGCTTGAAAATACCACATCATAAAGCATTTGGCTCATACAGTTGTGCTTCCTTGCTTTGTAGAATAATCTCCTGATGCTGGCTATCCTGGCCTTTGAAGTCACAATTTACCGCCATCAGGAGTATTATCGAGGTCGAAACAATCTGACAGCCCCTGTGTCTAAAACTATCTTTCACGACATTACGAGACTACATCTAGATGATGGACTTATTAATTGTGCCAAATATTTCATAAATTACTTCTTCTACAAGTTTGGTCTGGAGGTGAGTTGCCTTGCTGGAGGGTTTTATTTGTCTTTTTCATGAAGATTTAGGTATCTACTTTCGGCTACTTGGCCGCCGGAGCTTCATGTTATACTTCCAGGCCATGATTGCTGTCTGCTCAGGATGGATAGGAGGAGTTTCTACTGATGGGTTAACCTGGCTTGGCTAAAATTTTCCAAGACCAGGTGCCAATTCCCCCTTTCCCTCCACAGTAGTGCACTTGGCCTCTCTGGATCTCAAGAGCCGCCTAAATGCATGGACATCAGTTTTCATGCTAACTGATGTCTTATTAAGAATAAAATATTATTGATCTTCCTTTTGTGCATGCTGAAAGTGTAATCTACAGCCAAAATGAACTGTTTTAACGTAAAATGGTTGTAGTAGTGCCTGTCCCTTACTAGGAGGCATTTGGAATGATGAAGTTTTGTGAAGAAATCCTAGGCTGTTGTTTCTTTACTGTTTGAAGTGGATATTATAACACTGACTTAGTTTTTCTCTGGGAAGTAGTCTGTACAATATTTCTGTCTTCACACTAAAAAACACTCAAAAGGGCAGGCCTTGGGGAACCTGTGCAGACAGACCTGCTCTTAGGAATGCAGGTCTCTGCCACCCTGCACAGGCCTGATACCTGACACCAATCCCTTTCCCCGTAAACCTGACTTTCTGCCTCTTCTCATCATTACACAGACCTGTTTCCTAATGTCAGTGAATGTGATCGGCCAGCGAATGGATTTCTACGCCATGATCCATGCCTGCTGGCTGATCGCTGTCTTATATCGACGGAGAAGAAAAGCCATCGCAGAGGTCTGGCCCAAGTACTGCTGCTTCCTGGCGTGCATCATCACCTTCCAGTACTTCATCTGCATCGGCATCCCACCTGCTCCATGCCGAGGTAAGCCTGCCCATTCCTAGAGCTGTCTGCTTTCAGAAGAAGCATTACCAAGTGGCCAACTGGGAGAAGATGGGAAGACGAGTACTGATTGTGTTGTTCACCACTTCCTTCTCCGCAGATTACCCGTGGAGATTCAAGGGTGCTGACTTCAACGACAACATCATAAAGTGGCTGTACTTCCCAGATTTCATTGTGCGGCCCAACCCCGTATTTCTCGTCTGTAAGTGCTTTAGCCACCAAGCCACAGAGCACTGGTATCTGGGTTTATTGCCGATCATTCTTCTTGAGCTATGCATTAGTGCCTTTGCATCTTCCACTGACTTCATAATCATGTAAAGACCTGTCTTTATGCATTCACATCACTAGTCGCTAATGGCTTCTGTTTGCCCTAGTGTATTTGCAAAATTAATAAATCAGTATTGGAAATACCACATTCACTTGCATAATTTCACCTCCCCCAATACACACGCATCTACATGCCCACCTTTCAAAAGACAGGTCAGACAGGAGGGCTTGTGTTTTGTGACTCCGTGCTTTCCGACTGCAGCTGCAGACAAACCAAACCTAAAGATAGGGCTGTAGGACCCAGGGGGACACTGCCCAACTTTCATTCCCTCTGGGGCTGAGCCGCAGTCTCAAGGCCTTCCCAGGGCAGCTGGGATCCAAAGGCCCAGCAGCAACCCCAAGGCCACAGAGGATGCTGGGTGCTACGGAAAACTCAAGTGGCTACCCTGCCTAAAACATATTCAGGTTTTTCACTTAAAAAACAAGATAGCAACTTGTGCTGCAGGTTGCCAGCCAGGCTTGACTGGCCTATTCCAAGCAGTTGCTGCGGAAGATGGCTCTCTCAGGCAGCTCTGCACTCTCACACCTGTCCACCCTCTCCACCTGCTCTCCCCATGCCCATGGTAGATGCAGGAACAGTCTTTGGATGGAAAGAATAAAGAAAAAGATGAGGTAATTGCTCAAATAGCCTCCTCAAAACTGGGAAATAAATGCAAAAAACGTTATCCCCTTTGGGACTCATGAAGCCTAGGAATTAGCACCTAGCATTTCCACTCACCAAAGGGCAAACAAAACCCAAAAGTTCCCCACGGTGAGCCTCTGGAATGTCTGTGGTCACTCTGTCTCCAAGGCAGGGAAGGTGTGACTTGGCCCCTATGTTGAACTCCAGGATGAATTTGCCAGAAACCTTGGGAACACACCTCACTTAGCAGCTAGGGAGCACTCGTGTAGTATGATGACTGTGTGTTGCATTGTATAAGCCAGAAGAGGAGAAGGTCGCTTGATGCTCTTACCTCTGTCTTGCCAGATGACTTCATGCTGCTTCTATGTGCCTCCCTACAACGGCAGATTTTTGAGGATGAGAACAAGGCTGCTGTGAGGATTATGGCCGGGGACAATGTTGAGATCTGCATGAACCTCGATGCAGCCTCTTTCAGCCAACACAACCCTGTGCCAGATTTTATTCACTGCAGGTAACAATGGCTTCATCTCTGTGAAACCCCGTTCCAGTGTGTGCATTTCACTTAGATTGCGTCTCTACACGTATGTTCTTTCTCTTCTATGCTTGAGAAATAGATCAGCTGAATGGTAAACATGGAAGCTAATAAATATGGGACAGAAGCCTGGAGGCTGAGCCCCTGAATTGTAGCTCTGTGCCTGCTTTTACATCAGTGTGAACCACCTTTCTAAGGCCTCAGTTTTCCTCTTCTTTATACAGAAACTGACTTGTGACAGTAATGCTGGTTAGCAGCTCTCACGCAAAGAGCCCTCCTCCCCATCCCCCATATTTCCTTGTCATTCTGTACTCCTCTTCATCCTTCATCCCTCCTCCTCATTTTCTGGCTCTCCTTCTCATCCCCTGGCCCTCATCTCCTGTATTCACAAAGCACTGAGGAGTTGTGGGTCCTCAGAGCCTCTGTGCTCTCCATAAGCAGCATCTCCTCTGTGCAATACGTGGGCTCCCTTTGGGGTACCTTTTCTGTCCTCCACCATCCTACCCAGTCTCGTGACAGCTGATGTGGGCAGCGTCTCCTTCATACTGTCTGTCTTTATGCTTGATTTCTCAGCATGCATTCATTCCCTCCGCATTCCCTGGGTTTACACATTGAGATTTTTACCACTTGATCCCCACTTTGAGAAGGGCAGACCCATTCTGCTCTGCAGTCAGCTGTTCTCCTCCCTGAACACCTTTCAGACCCTGAATCTGGTGTGACTCTCTATGCCTCCTCTACTAGCTAATGGTGGCTGATGCCCTAACTTCTGATCCTCCCCGTGTGCCCTCTCATGCCATCCTGAGAATACAGTGAGAGGCCAGGATGGTCACAGCTCCCATGCGGGTGACATGGAGATAGATCACGGTCAGTACAGGCACTGGTGCTGTTTCTCCACACCTGAGGTCGTCCCCTCAGCTTCTGATCTAGAGATTCATATTTACATGATATGAATTGCTTTTCCTGGTGTTGCAATTTTATGGACCTATGAGGAGACAGTGGTAAAGAGATGTGATATAAGCAGTAGCCAAATACAGATTAGAAGTCAATCAATCTAGCTCCTAAATTTTATGGACCTATCTCATCCCTCTTTCAAGGTGTAGGCATCTTGGGGCAAAGACCACTTCTCACTATTTTTGTACTTGTCCCCATTCCCTCACCCTTATAGTCTTGGCCTACAATGCATATAATAATACTAATAGCTAGCAGTCACTGGGAGCTCTCTGTGTGCCAGGTTTTGTTCCAGGTTCTGGTTCAGGCTTGATATATATATGAAGCCATTTTACCCCATGACCAATCAGGGGGAGGTAATATTATGATCCCCATTTTATGGATGAGGAGACACTGGTAAAGAGATGTGATATAAGCAGTAGCCAAATACAGATTAGAAGTCAATCAATCTAGCTCCTAAATCTGAGTGATTCAGCACTTTAATGCTGCTTGGTAGCATAAGAATCTCACTATGTACTGAGTTAATAAGTGAATTTGCTTCAAAATGATATAGAGACTTGTAGATTCTATTCATGGATAAAGTACCATACTAAACACTAACCTAAGGTAAGACTTCCATTCTACTTCTTCTCTGTGATGCTGAGAGAAAAATCAGTCCAGCTCAATCTTATCCCTAATGCAGAGGAAAAAATATGTTTTTGATAACGTACTCATGAAAAACCTAAATAACAACTCAAATGAAAAGCTTTTGTGCACCGTTGATTTTTCAAGTTGAATTTGCTTCCAGTTAGCTCAGATTTTTAGATCTGTTTCTCAATAAGGATTGCCAGTGGAATGACCCATTCAGGAAATAACCTGTCAAACACCACAGCGGTGAGAAAGATGTCTCCGCTCAGTCCACTCATCAGAAGCATAGCAGCCTTCACCTCCTTTTCCTCCGCAGAGGTCAACTCCACAGCAGCCTGGACTCTCTGGAAAGCAGCCAGAGCTTCCATGTTAGGTGGCCTCTTAACAACAGTGCCTGTCACCAGGACTCGGTCTGTCTACTCGGGGTCCCCAGCAACCTCTTTAGAGTATGTTTACTGGTATTTTCCATGTTGTCCTTGCAAGTTTAGTTTTATGATTTCTGGACCCAAAGCAGTTTAAGTACCAAGGTGTGGAGGCCAGGGCTCCTAGACCATGAATTAACCACTGCAGGCAAGGGAGGGAACTACATGGAAAGCACACACTGTGTTCACATGCACACGCACATGCATATACACACACTTGAAAATGCCAGCAGCCCGATTCCATTGAATTTAAACCACACACACTTCAGAAGGCCCTGTGGGCTCTACCTAACCACAAACTTTACCTGGGATATAGAGAAATACTGGCATTTTATTCACTGTCCTTTGATTATGAAGTCAAGGGTATAGTATATTTTAGAAAAAAGTTCATAAAAATATTTTACATGTTTTACTCTAAAAAGACTAAAGGTCAAAAGTTAACTTACCTGAAAAATGTACCATTAAGGCACAACTCAAAGTTGTTCTCTAATAATGCTGGATAGGTCAAGTGCAGTACATATCTTATTAAGAGATGACTTATTAAAACCTCCTACAAGATAGCAACCTATTAATCAAAGAATAAATTCAGAATTGGTTTTCCCATACTTCTTCCCAAACCTGGGAAGAAAAAACAACCAAAGCAAAACCCCAAAACAAAGACGCTCCAATCAAGGCAATGCAGATGGGATTTGGCCTGCATGACTTTTGTCAGATGGCAACTGCTTATTGCAAGACAACTGGGACCTAGACACCTGCCTCACCTTCCATCAGGAAGGCTGCAGGGGCAGGATGGACCCCCAAAAGGGACGCTGATTTGACCCAGGGACACTCCAAACACTGAATATTAGAAAGAGCCAAAAAACTCCACTGTGGCAGTGTCTACTTTCTTACTTTATCTGTAAGAAGAGATTTTCGTCTCTAATGAGACCTTTAAATATAATATCACTTTTAAAAATTAATTTCTCATTCATTTCTGTTCATTTCTTGTTTATCAAAAGGAATCTATTTTTAACTTTTCTCTCACTATCAGAAGGACATTTGTATCTTAGGATTTCTTTTGCCAGACAATTATTTCTGCCTCCCATCAAAAAATAAAGAGGAATTTTGAGTACTCCAGTGGTAGGTGCAAAGTCTTGTTGTTTGTGAGGAATCTGGCTGAATAAGAGGATTATCTTATTAACCACAGCAGGCAAGGGAGGAACTACCTGGAAAGCACATGCTGTGTTCACATGCACATGCATAAACACACACTGGGATTGTAAACTAGTTCAACCACTATGAAAAATAGTATGGAGATTTCTCAAAGAATTTAAAACAGACCTACCATTCGATCTCACAATCCTGCCACTAGTTATCTACCTAAAGGAAGATAAATCATTTTTTAAAAAATTAAAAAAAGAAAAGAAAGAAGAAAATTCCAGCAGCCCAATTTCATTGAATTCAAACCACACACACTCATTACCAGAATAAGATGCTGATAAGCATACACACAGTGTTTCCATACCTTTTCTATTGGTCCATTACTAGTTATGTGAGGATTTCCTGTATACCAGGTGGTACTCAAGGAAAGCTCACCCACCATGTGATTTGCGATGTGCTTTCCTACACAGCCAATGTGAGGTATGAAATGTTTCCCCTTATCATAGAGTATCCTTGTGCTGTTTTTGTTTGCTTTGCTGTTTTATTGTTGGATTTTGCTTTCCAGATCTTACTTAGACATGTCCAAAGTGATCATCTTCAGCTATCTCTTCTGGTTCGTGCTCACGATCATCTTCATTACCGGAACAACCAGGATCAGCATCTTTTGCATGGGGTACCTGGTGGCCTGTTTCTATTTCCTGCTCTTTGGAGGCGATTTGCTGTTGAAACCCATCAAAAGTATCCTGCGCTACTGGGACTGGCTGATCGCCTACAACGTTTTTGTGATTACCATGAAAAATATTCTGTCAGTAAGTGGTTCCCACTGTATAACACATTTGTGGTTTCGGCATAAGAGTAAACAATGGACCCCGTGGTTATTAAAAGCCCAGAGCCTGTCGTGTTGCTCTCTTAAAAGCCCAAACTAAGATGTTGCAGATTTAAAATTCAAACAGCCATTTGTTACTCTTTGCTTATTATATTAAACAGAAAGCTTTTTGCTTATTTCCACCATTTCAAGGTCACATGACTAAAGGATATGCTTTCATAGGAAGAAATTATAAAATATATTTTGTGAGGGAAAAGCCCATCCTTTCTGAGGAGCAACTTGTCATCACTCATTGTCTGAGTTATGTAGCGGCCCTGTTGTGAGCTGAATTAGAGTCACTGAATCTTTGCAGAGGTCATACCATGTTGGCAAAGTGACTCTTCTCTTACCTAGAAAGAACTTTAGAAATGTAAAATAAAATGGGCATAATTCTCCATAATATACTAGGTGGAAGGGGGAATGAGATGGAAGGCTACTACAAGCAAGAATGTTTTATGTACCCATAAGACGAGGGTACCCACTGGAGAAAATGCCCCTTCCTGGTTGCCTCTGAGCATAGATGTCCAGGTTAGAACACAGCTACAGGAAAACACAGCAGGGTTGAGGAAAAACACCCTCCCCTGGCAAGTCTGACTGTTCTGCAATCAAGCAGATATGCTACAAGGCACAGCTCTTCCCTTAAATATGGCAGGTAACTCAAACTGCCCACGAGCAATCCCTGGGTTGCACTAATCTTTCAGGCCACAGGGACACCATTTAAGTGATTTAGTGCTGCAGGAAATTAAGCAACCTTTTTTGAGCTGAAGAAGTTAATAGCTCTCTAGCGGGCCCCAACTTAAAACTCATCCCTGTGCCTTCTTCTGCAACTGCTGGTGCACTGGTGAGAAACCTGTTGTTGGAAGCTGATCTCACAGCCATTCTTGGAAAACATCGGAATGGAAGGCTCATTCGTTTGCTCCTATATTGTAGACTTGTTCTTCCTAAGCACTGTTTTATATCTTGAAGAACTAGAGAGATATACTACTCAGGTTTTAGCCTCAAGGAACTTATATTTTAAGAGAGTATAAGATAGACCTTCTTATAAATAATTATAATACAATCTGCTGATGATAATGAGCATACCATTTTAGAGAAACAAAGCAAAAAAAAAAAAAAAAAAAGGATGTCTAATGTTCTGCCGAGATAAGTTGGTAAGAGGCTTCCTGGGGATGATGCCATTGGAACCCATCAGAGACTCAAAAAATAGATCAAAAGTCTCCAGGGAAACAAAGGGGGTAAGAATTCACATCCTAGAGATCGAGAACAAAGCATCTGGCATAGGATGGGAATATTGGTTTGGGAAGCTATTCCAAGAGCTGGGAAAATACATGATGAGTGACCACTGCTATGGGAACAAATTCTAATGATATTCTCTTACCTCACTTATTCCTAGGAAATATATGCAATTCAGCCATCACCTTTATGTGGTTGGCTTGCAATGATTCATGTTTGCTTAAACCTTTTCCCCTTAGAACTTGGACTTAGCAAAACTATTAGAAAAAAAATTATTGTATGAGACAACCACATGCCAATCAACCAAGATTGCTTTGCCTGGAGATTTGGCCAAACAAGGCTCAAAACATATGCTCTGTTCTGCTCTGAGATCTGAACTCTGCAGCTTAAGTCCAGAACGATCCCCAAGGAACAGCATAGGTTTGATTTGTCTAGCCTATAAGAAAATAACTCTACCAAAATCAAAGTCCCGGGGTTCAGTGCCCATCCATTTGCTATCACAGAATTGAGGCTTATTCCTACAATAATCCAAGATTTTGTCTTTGAAAAGAGGTGCTTCCTGGTGCAGAAAACATTATACTAAAGACTTTTCCTTTACTCATTAGGCTTAATTTTCCTCAGAAGTTTGCATTATTCCTGAAGCAGCTAATGTACTCTTACATGGTGACTGAATTTTTAGGTACAATTGCCATGTCCTGTAATCACTAGCACTGAGACTTTGTGAATTCTTGCATAGGTTGGGATCACAGGATACCAAACTTTTTCTGGGTTCAGAGCCTCAGAATTTCCCCCCTCCCTTATTTTTCAGATAGGAGCATGTGGATACATTGGAACGTTGGTTCAGAATAGTTGCTGGCTGATCCAAGCTTTCAGCCTGGCCTGCACAGTCAAAGGCTATAAAATGCGTGAGTATGAAAAGCAAAATTGGGAATGGAAGGACAGGAATGGAAGGACAGTTGTATTGTTCTAATTTAAAAATTGGATAAGGAAAAGCGATAAAAATAGAAGTCAATTATCTTTAGATGGAGGCTGCAGAATTGTAGTACACTGTGAATCTATAGTCCCTAACATGAGGTGCCCCCCTATGCTAGGCATCCATTGTTATCTTCTAGAAACTTCACAAGCTCTGATGACTTGGGGCCTAGGGTCTAGAGACTGATTTTAGTGCTGTAGTAACCCCCAAGACTTTTTTGAGTTATAATTAGGAAGGATTCAGAAGCTCATTCAAACCTGCAGTTACTCTAGTCAGGATCTTGGATAATCAAGGTAACACTGACTTCCAGGCTCGTCTCTCCTTGGGAATCCCAGGCAGCTTCAAACTCTGGAAGACAATTGGAAGAACACTGGGGTTTCTGGAGTTAGACTCCCACCAAGACAAAGACAGAAGTGCCTTTGCCCCCACCCCTCCTCTTGCACCAGAACCCAGGACAACGTCACACATGGTCTTCCACAATGCCCAGAGTGGGGGCTACTTGGACACAGTGCTCTCCCCTCTGTGGCTTCTAATTCAGGCTACACTTTGCTGAAGCATCACTGAAAACTTGTTTTATACTTAGGATGAGATGTGCTATTTTTACTTTTTTTTGAGTTGGAGTATTACTCTGTCACCCAGGCTGGAATGTAGTGGCACACTCACAGCCACCCCAGCGTCAATCCACTGGGCTTCAGCGATCCTTCTACCTCAGCCATCCAAGTAGCCAGAACTACAGGCACGTGCTACCACTCCTGGCTAATTTTCTAGTTATTGTAGAGATGAGGTCTCGCCAAGTTGCCCAAGTTGGTCTCCAACTCTCAGGCTCAGTCAGTCCACTCACCTCAGCTCCCAAAGTGCGGGGATGACAGGCTGAGCCACTGAGCCTGGCAAGATGTGCTATTGATAGTCTAACAGACCAACCTGTATGTGTTCCTATGTTGGTTACTCCTGGGTAGAAGCCATTTTCGGAATGAGCGTTTTCTTTTGTATAAGAACATTTCCTCTGTCATTGAGACATTATTTCTTCATGATACTTTTAGGGCCCCCCTTCTCCCTAAGAGAAAGAAATAAACAGGAGACCTCTCTGTCAAAGGAGTCCCCCTGAGTCTTACAGTGTCAAGAATTTACTGCATGGTCAGCCTTAGGAATCCGTGTTGATGATGAATTTGAAACTCGTAAGTCAGTGCATCATTATATCTGATATAATCACATCATTAGACCTGTGTGATTTCCCAAGCCTGACCATACCCCAGGTTTTATAATGTAACAATGGAAATGAATGTTAATTTTATTATTTTTTTCCTACTTTGTTACCACAGCTGATGATGATTCACATTGTAAACTGCCCAGTGGTGAAGCAGGAATTATTTGGGACAGCATATGTTTTGCTTTCCTCTTGTTGCAAAGAAGAGTTTTCATGAGTTATTATTTCCTACATGTTGTGGCTGATATAAAAGCATCACAGATCCTGGCATCAAGGTGGGTCAGACCATGGGATCTGGTGGTTTCTCTTAGGAAACTTGCCTGAGAGTAATATTGCTTTCTGTCTGAGCTTGCTTATAGAATGCACAAGAAATTAAGAAATCCCCTCTAGCAAAACCAATTTTTTTCCAAAGAAGAATTTAGCATGAGGGCTTTAAAACAAAATAGTTACAAGAAAGTCTACAGAGCCGAGTCACACATTACAAGAATGAGGATGCCATAGAAAGTCAGAACATACTACCTCACTAGACTGGCTTAAGCTGGTCTTAACCAAAGCAGCAACGTATGCCATGTTGGTCTAGGGCTTAGTCTATCTTCCCTCTCCCTGACTCTGTTTAAAGAAGAAACTCACGAAAATGGAGGTAAAAAGTATTATTTGTTATTTTGCAGATCTTAAATAAAGAAGTGGTGTGTTACTCCAAGCCTTCTGAGCCCCTTATTTGTTCTTGCTTTTACACTATTTGCCCTGTCCAGCTGATTTTCTTCTGTGGCCACTGGCATGATGAGCTATCTTTTTCTCCCTTAGGCTCGATCTTTCTTCAAGTCTTTGCCCCTGATCTTATAGGTTTAGAAAATAAGAGTAGAAAGAAGCAACAAAGGGAATGGCATTGAGGAAGGGGCGAGTGTTAGTGGCCAGCTGTATCACCCTAGGCTGTTATGCTTGTCTCAGAGACTCGGACCTTACCTGTGTCCCACCAGATCCTTGGTGCTCACAATTTGAGAAACATTACCTTGTACTATATGAAATTACCAATATCTATCATTTGACTTGAGGTTTAAATTAATTCACCTGTGTTCATGCCACCAGTTTCCATAGAGTCTTGCCAGAACAGACAAAATATTTATTTCAAAATTCCATTTAGATGAGATCAATTACCAGTCTTTTTTCCCTAAATTGGAGCCAAATAGAAAGAGGCCCTAGTAGGGGATCTACAGTTATAGGAGAAATCTTGTGGCATCCTCAGCCCTCATCATGTGCAATATTAGTTCTGGAATTTGCCATTGTAATCATTTTCTAATACCCAGGACACCATTTTCAGAGCAGAGTATAATGCCTCATTCCAGTAGTGACTGTATTTACTTGTAAAAAGCAACAGATAATTTTGCAGTTCAATGTATCTTTTTTTGCCTTCCCCAAAACAGTTGGTCCTTAGAGGCTCAGGACATAATAGAAAGCCAACTTTTCTTCAAAGTTGTTCCAATTGTTTAGGATGCGTTTCCTTCATGTTATAGTAAAAGTGATGGCTTTGGTTCAGAGTACAACTCAGGCTTGTCAAAGAAAAGCCATGTTGTCCCTCATAATCACTGAACGTACCTTGACATTTCCAAAGAATACACATCCATCCATTCATTTATTCACTGCCTACTCTACTGAAAAAGAAATAGATGTTTGCCCTTGCCCTCATAGAGCTTATGGGCTAGCAGGAAGATTACACAAAAGCAAGCCATTGCAATACTGTGTGACAAGTATTCTTAGTCCATCTGGGATATCATAACAAGAAAACCACGAACTAGGTGGCTTATAAACAACCCAAATTTATTTCTTACAGTCCTAGAGGCTGCAAAGTCCAAGTTCAAGGTGCTGGAAAATTTGGTGTCTGTTGAGGGTCCACTTTCTCATAGATGTTCATCTTCTCACTGTATCTTGGCATAATAGAAGAGGCAAGAAACCTCTTGTGGGCCTCTTTTATAAGGGCAATAATCCCATTCATGAGGGCTCTGCCTGCATGACTTGCTCAACTCCCAAGGGCCCCACCTCCAAATACGACCACATTGGGAGTTAGAATTGCAACATATGAATTTTGGGGGAACTCAAACATTCATACCGCAACAAGCGTGATGGTAAGAGACATTCGGGGAGCTATAAAAGCACATCGAGGAACTGTAACCAAGGGTAGCCTTCCATTCCAAGCTGCTGTCAGTAGGGTGAATAGGATTTAGTTAGAGGAGAACATAGGGAAAACATTGTAAGTGAAGCTGTGGAGGAAAGCTATCGCTGAGAAGCTGTAAGAAGCTCAGAGAGGCTGAAGAACTGAAGTTTGAAGATAAGGCTAGTGAGTGGTGAGGAATATGCTGGAAAGGCCAGGAGAGTCCATCTAATCAGGGGCTGTCAACCAGGTTTATGACTTTAGAAATACTCCCACAGACAACAGGAGGGCATTGAAGTGTTTAGACAGGGACATGATATCATTTTGTTGGCATTGCAGAAAGCTAACTCTGCTTATAGTAGGAAAACTAGGAGAGCACATTGCCCTGGGAGCCTGAGGAAGATTTTTTCCACGTGGATGTTCATCAGATAGGTTATATAAGGATAAGACTGACAACTAAACCTTGGAATCAGTGACCTTGACCAGAAGGGTCAAAGCACACAGCAATGAGCTGAAGTTGAAGTTGTAAAGGCTTGGAGACAGTGACTGTGGCGTGGAGAGTAGATGGATATAAAAAGCACTGCAGGCAGAGAGACAGTCAAGTAGCAGCTAAGATATCTAGGATAAAGATAACAGCTAGACTAAAATGGGATAAATTAGAAATATATTTAAGAGATAAAAGTGGCACAGCTGGAAAGTTGCTTGGAAGGAAGGGAGATGGTGATGGAAAGGGAAGCATAGAGGATGATATGCCCAGGATTCTGGCTTATACAAATGGTGGGGCCAACCCCAAACATAGAGAACCTAGGAGCTTAGGCTGGGAGGGAAGACTGACCACAGTTGTGAAGTTGTAAGTCCTGTGGGCATGTGAAACTCGACTAGTTGGGAAGTCCACAGGCAGTTAGTTGTGTGGTCAGGTCTGGAGATGTGAGCAGATTGAGTGCCATCATTACCAGAGAGAATTGGAGCAGGTGAGTTGGAGCTGCCTAGAGGGAGCGTGAAGAATGGGAAGAGGACCCTGGGGAACATTCGCATTGGAGAAATGGTCAAAGAAAAAGTTTGCTGAGAAGACCAAGAAGTGGGAAAGAGGGAAACTAGGAGAGCACATTGCCTTGGGAGGCTGAGGAAGATGGCTTCCCAGTGGAAGTTCATCAGATAGGTTATATTAGGATAAGACTGACACCTAAACATTGGAATCAGTGACCTCAAACAGGAGGGTCAAATCCAAACAGTGAAGAGCTGAAGTTGAATTTACAAAGACTTGGAGAGAGTGACTGCAAGACATTTGACTGTGAAGGGGCAGTGATGTAAGTCTCTACATAGGAAAATGTGGGATGTACCTGAGTTCTTTTTTGAGGTTAGTAAGACTTAAGCTTTTGAAAGATTCAGTAGATTGAAAGGTTGATAATGTGGTAAGAAAAGAATAAATGGAAAGATGGCGTCCCTCACGCCGCAGTGGGAAAGGCACACTGGAGCATAGAGCAAGCCATAGATGGGGGATGGCACTTCTGTCACTGCAGGGAAGGATATCTGTGTGAGGGACAAGTGTGGGAAGCTGAGTGATTTATTACCTTATGATGTATGTTCCCTCTGGGAATCAAGGAGCTAGGAGTGGAAAGTCGTTTGACAGAAGTCAAGATTTGAAAAAAGTGTAAGAGGAGTTTGATACAACTGCAACCACCAGAAGCAGAAGAATTTCCAAGGAGTATGGGGCTCGGTCCAACAGTCTACCCAGTTGAGCATTTCCTTCAAGGGCTGATGACAGCCCCGCTCAGTGCAGGGCAGGCACACTATTGGGTTCCTGTGGGGACAGAGTTGAGTTCAGAGAGGTTGAAGAGATTTGTGGACACTTAAGTTGACCTGAGAAGTGACAAAGAACAGAAAGGAGAGGAAGGACAGGAAGAAGTGAGTCAAAGAGGCAAGAGACAGAACATCCCGCTGATGGAGCAGATTCCCTGAAGCCAGCCCCAGTTTCACTCCCTCTGTGCTCATAGAGTAGAAAACTAATCTGAACTCACTCCTCCTTGCAAATTTCTCTCTCCTGGGCCAACAATAATAAGGTCAAATGAATAACACTTTACTGAACTCTAAGGTTTAGTGGAACAGGTTTGAAGAAGTATGGGACCTTTACTGTCTTGGAGAGCACAGACAGTTTTATCCTCGCTGGTCTGCCAGAGTTGTGAGCAGCCCACTGACTCCCAGATGGGAACCTGTGCCCTGTTGATCCACTGGGAAGAGGTTTCTAAAAGGGGCCTTGCTGATTCTCACTCCTAGCCAGGAAACTTTGATCCACTGCAAGAAAAGGGATATTGTGTTTTCTAACCCTTAGCAATCATTTTCAGGGGAATGTGAATGAACAATGATGAGAATACTAATTTTTTCTGTTCCTAATCTTCCTATAGAGGGGCTGAACTTTTCCAGGCTACAATTGTAAAAGCTGTCAAGGCAAGAATTGAGGAAGAGAAGAAGTCCATGGACCAGCTGAAGCGACAGTAAGAAAGCTCTATTTGTGCTTACTCTCCTTTTTTTTTTTTTAATTTTCTGATTGTTTGCCAATATTCAGCTGACTCTTGCTCTGGGGTGCTTCAAACTTCTGAAACATCTATTTGTGTCAACTTCTCATGTGTTTACCCTTGAGTTGGGGCAATCGTTTATGCCACTAGAGTGGAAGTGAAAACAGTTTAACAGATGACAGTGCTAGCGTAGTGGAGAGGGCAGCTCTCGGAGAGGACCAGGGTCAACTCTAAGTTGTTACTTACTTGAGAGCGTGAGCAGGTCATTTAAGTTCTCTGAATTTCAGTTTTCTGTTTTTAAATTAGGGCTTTATGATTCTGACTTTCTGGATTTTTGTAAAGACTAAACTAGTTAATGAATGAGAAAGGGTATTGCTCAGTGCCAAGCATTTGGAATAAGTGTTCAATACTTCTGTGGGTTAAGGGAATAAGCATGGAGTCAGCTTTGGAAGCATCTGTTGAGATAATATAATCCAGTCTCTTTGGGAAGAAACTGATGTCCCCTGGTATTAGATGACGCATAATTTATACCAACTAGAGGCAACATTAGAAAAATAAATCGGGCAACCTCCTCAGGTCCCCTCCCACTGTGGAGCTTTTCTGTCCTCGAAATAAATCCTGCTTTCTCACAAAAAGAAAGGAAGAGGTCGGACAAGGGCTTAACATCCTGGATCTACAGGGAACTCAAACGCGCAGAAAAGAAAAAGCCCAAATAAACACAATCAGAAATGCAAAAGATCAAGTCACAACTGACCCTAAAGAAATACAAAAGATTATCAGAGATTACTATGCATACCTGTATGGAAACAAACTAAGAAACCTAAGTGAAATGGAGAACTTTCTGACATCACACAACTTCCCAAGGTTCAAACAAGAAGAAATTGAGATCCTAAATAGACCAATAACAACCCAGGAAATTGACTTCATAATAAGAAAACTACCTACAGAAAAAAAAAAAAAAAAAAGCCCTGGACCAGATGGCTTTCCAGTGGAATTCCACAAAACATACAAGGAGGAACTGATACCAATCCTATTGAAAGCGTTCCAGGCAATAGAGAAAGACAAAACTCTTCCTAAACCATTTCATGAAGTTAGCATCACACCGATACCCAAACCAGGTAAAGATCCAACAAAGAGAGAGAACTATAGGACAATATCCCTGATGAACATAGATGCAAAAATTCTTAGCAAGATTCTAGCAAATTGGATCCAATAACACGTCTCAAAAATCATCCACCATGACCAAGTAAACTTTATTCCCGGGATGCATGACTAGTTTGACATCCACAAGACTATAACTGTAGTTAAATACATCAACAGATGTAAAAACAAGAAGTACATGATCATATCATTAGACACAGAAAAAGCTTTCAATAAAACCCATCATCACTTACTGATAAAAACCCTTAAACACTTAGGCATAGAGGGTACATACCTCAAAACAGTAGGAGTCATCTATGAGAGACCCACAGCCAACATATTGCTAAATAGACAGAAATTAGAAGTATTTCCCTGAAAACCGGAATATGACAAGGCTGCCACTGTCACCCCTCCTATTCAACATAGTGTTGAAAGTCCTAGCTAGAGCAATCAAGCAAGAGATGGAAATCAGGGGTATACAAATAGAAAAAGATTAAGTTAAGCTATCTTTCTTTGCTGACGATCTAATCCTATCCTTCAAAAATCCAACAGAATCTGTCAAAAACCTGTTTGCACTGATAAACAACTTTGACAAAGTTTCAGCATATAAAATCAGTATACAAAAGACAATCATATTCTTATACACCAACAACAAACAGGCAGAGAACCAAATAAAAAGCAGACTAATTCACAACAGCCCCACCAAAAATAGAAGTACCTCAGCATCCTCCTAACCAGAGAAGTGAAAGAAATGGTTACAAAGAAAACTACAAAACACTGCTCAAATAAATTAAATAAGGCACAAACAAATGAGAAAAAGTATTCCATGCTCATGGACTGGAGGAATCAACATTGTTAAGCTATCCATCCTGCCAAAGGCAATCTACAGATTCAATGCTAGACCCATTAAATTACCAGCATCGTTCTTCTCAGACCTGGAAACGAAAATATAGAAATTCATATGGAAACATAAATGACCACAAATAGTTAAATCAATCCTTAGCCAAAGAAACAAAGCAGGAGGTATCACATTTCCAGACTTTAAACTTTATTATAAGGCTACCATAATCAAAACAGTCTGGTATTGGTACAAGAACAGGAATAAAGACCAATGGAACAGGATAGATATTTTGGAAGCAAAACCTCAATTTCTCAACCAATTCATCTTCAACAAAGCCTCCAACAACAACCACTGGGGAGAGGAGAACCTATTCAGTAAATGGTGCTGGGAAAACTGACTGATCACATGCAGATGATTAAAACAAGACCCCTACCTATACCACACACAAAAATCAACTCTAAATGAATCAAACACCTAAACATAAAACCTCAAACTATAAGAACATTAGAAAATGCAGGAGACACCCTTATAGAAATTGGAATAGGCAACCAATTCCTGATCAAAGCCCTAATATCCATGCCATAAGAGATAAGATAGACAAGTGAGACCTCATCAAATTGAAAAGCATCTGCAAAGCAAAAGAACTATTAAGAGAGTAGGGAGACAGCCCAGAGAATGGGAAAAAGTATTTGGCAACTGTATATTTGACAAAAGCCTAACATCTAGGATCTACAGTAAACTCAAATGTACCAAAAGGAAAAAAAAAAAAAACCTATGAAAAAGTGGGCACAATATATGAATAGACACTTCTCAAAAGAAAACATACAAGCAGCCAATGGATACATGAAAAAGTGCTCAACCTCACTAATCATGAAAGAATGCAAATTAAAACTACACTAAGTTACCACCTAACTCCAGTCAGGATAGTCATCATCAATAAATCAAAAAACAACAGATGCTGGAGAGGATGCGGGGAAAAGCGAATGATTCTGCACTCTTGGTGGGGGTGTAAATGAGCACATCCTCTGTGGGAAACGGTGTAGTGATTCCTAAAAGATCTAAAAATGTACCTACCATACAACCCAGCAGTCCCCCTCTGGGAATATACCTGGAAGAACTCAAATTATTTTATAAAAAAGACACCTGCATACAAGTTTAGTGCTGCATAATTCACAACAGCAAAAACATGGAACCAACTGTGCTGCCCCTTGAATGTGGACTGCATAAAAAAAAATGGTACATATACACAATGGAATATTATGTAGCCACAAAAGAGGACAGAATTATGAACTTCACAGCAACTTGCATTAATTTAGAGTCTATAGTACTCAGTGATCTACCACAGAAAAAAAAGAACTGAGTACTACATGTTCTCACTCATAAATGGACCCTGAACATTTAAGAAAGGGATTGGAAGTAGCGGGACAACACCGGGGGCGGCGGGTGGGGGGGGGAAGGAGACATAATATCAGTAAGGGCACCTGATCTCAAACCAGGCAAAGTGAGGAATGAAGGGAAGCCCAAACTTTACCCGTAGGCACTTATGTACCTAATCTTGAATTGAACCCCACATCTTTAAAATAAAGCAACAAATAAATAAATAATAAATTAAAAGTTGCCAGCATGAATTTATGTTCTTCAGTTCTTCCCCTACTGATATGTGCATTATCTTTTGTTCTATATCTGACACTTCAGGTGCGACAATATCATAAAATAACCTTGGGAGGCCTGAAAATCTCATCCCTAACAACAAAACCATTACTGCCTTTAAGTGTAACTTGTAATGAGGTACTCTGTCTCTCTGTCTCTTTTCTTTCCTCCTCATATTCATTCTTTGTTTTTTCTTTCTTCCTTTTCCTTTATTTTTTCATCCCCCTCTTCTTTTAATACTTATTCCTTCTAGCTTAATTCTAGGTCATTTTGGATTTTTTTTCTTTCCATCGTGATTTTTGATACAACTTTAGTCATCATTTTCTATTATGGAATTCTTACCATGAAATGTTATGTTCTTAAGACACATTGCTTAAAAGTTTTTCTCTGTTCCATCAGTAAAACCGAGTCAGGGTGCAAACTCTCCAAAGAAGGAGGCATCTCCATGTACTACAGCATCTCAGAGGAGTCTGACTTCTGATCCCAACCACATTATGTGCCTTCTGCTGATGAATTTTTTTCTAATTAAATTCTAATTTCTATGGACAACTTGGGTTTTCTTACATATACAAATCACAACATTTATTGCTAATGTAAATTTTTAAAGTATATAACAATTATCTTTGCTAGTAAAAAATATATTTCACAATGAATTCAGATATATTAATTTTAAATTCATTTCTGTACTCATATTGACAGCAAATTACATGCATATTAACTCCTACACTACACCCTTTCTTTTTTGACCCTAGACCCTTCAAGTATATGAAATTATCTTGCATGTGGTCCTGGGAATATATTTCTATCAGTTGCTGTATCTCTGTAGTTACCTGTCTTCTTGTTCAAGTGCCCAGTACGTGTAATGAAGTGTTGGTGGAAAATCTATTCTAAACCAGGCATATTCTTCCATGAACCACTTTTTTAAAATATTTTTAAAAATACAAACCAAAAATATTCATTTGTGATACATAGCATACTTTCCCTTCTCTGTTTATTGTTATTGTTTATTTTCATATGTACAATGGAATTAGAGGAGCTCTGCCAAATACTTTCTAGAGCAACAAAGAAATGTGCTTCTTAATTCAAGTGGAGACAAGGTCAAAGTCAAACATGAAGGAGTTTATATTTTTAAAAAAATAGAGTTTATTGATTATCCCTAGGTATTCCTTGTATAAATCTTAATCCTCCAAATGCAACAAGAAGCTATTTCCACATTGAGGCATCTTTGAAATGTAGGAACAACATGTCTTTAGTTGGCCAGTTCTGGTTTGGATCAGCTAATGCACTCTGCAGCAGGGATTATCTAAATTAAGCTTTGCTTCCTCCCCAAGGAATGTCAGGGGTTGTGTCTGGCTGTGTAACTTACCAGCTTTGAGTATGAGGGGGCCTCAGCTGCCAAGTTGGTGAGCTGGCCCTCAGGAAGGTCTACTACCTCTTTGGCAAAATGAAGAGGAATATTTTATGGATAGGATTATACTTTACAAACATGCTGAGAGGTCCTGCTGACTTACATCCTGACAAATTAAAAGCATCGCTTGTAGGATTGAAAATGGATTTTTGGTCTCATTAGATTCACTTTTTTTGTTCCCTGCATGGCCCCAAAGCACAAGGCAGGAATAGGATTAGCAATATTTGCTCTGCTGTTTGTTTTCCTAACAGTGTAGTGGCGGGGGGAGGGGGGTGTCACTCTAAGACGCTTCCAGTTTGCTTTCTTTGGGAATTTTTTTTTTTTTTCTGTTTTTGGACACTACCTTAACCTTGAAATTTGATTTTGTTTCTTTCCTCAAAGAAACAACACTTAGAAGTAAAGGATCCATAATTCATCCATATAATTGAAATTACATAAACAAAAACTCAAGTAAATGAAAAACATTAATATTTACCTTGCTCACAAAGGGATTGATATGAACACAAAGTGGAACACAAAGCGGTAAACTTTTATTAGTTTTCTCCAGTATGTTTCCTACTGCTCTCCAAAACAATGGAAAAGAGATATACGACTGATGTCACAATGCAGTTTCCTTCAGCTGAATCAAATATGAGACAGGATCTGTTAGCCTCCAGATTTGGTCAAGTGACTTGATTTCACAGCACCTGCTTATCTCCACTCTAATACCAACTTTCACAAAGGTAGGAGCACAGCCAGGCAAAAGTATATTCCAGAAGAAATCCTTCTACTCACCAGGGTGTACAGCATAGCAACCTAGCACACTGTGTATACAAAAATGAAGCACATGGGCTTTCTTTATTTCTTTTTTAAAAAATTTATTTTAAAGATGTGGGGCACAATTCAGGGTAGGTATACAAATGTTCATTATGCAGGTACACTTGTTGATGAGGTGTGCCACTCCCTCTCCTGGCAGTTTCTTGATAGTTGTTCAAGGAAAACCTCAGTGAGACCATTCAGAGTGAAACGAAACGAGACATGCTATGGCCATTACCACATGGTTAGAACAATACTAGCTGCTCCCTACCTATCTACTATAAGATAAATGCCTGTGTCAGTGTTTAACCAATTCTGAAAAGTACAGTTTCTTACACTTAAAAAACTGAAGCTCATAGAAATCAAGTCACTTGCTCATGACCAAATAGCCAGTATAGGCAAAATTAGGGTTCAAATTCATGATAGTTCTCCATCCTAATTATTATATTTTAAAAATTTCCAACATGATGTAGTCTCTGGTAAAATTGAAGTGGTAGTCAAGTTATTCTCGTAACACAAAAAAATATACACTTGCAGAGATGAGTAGACTGGCTGTTTTTGGCCTATCACTATATAGGTCATTACTTAGTCCTTCTAATATTGGAGTAGGGATATAAGCTTTTTATTTTACCTTGGGAATTCACTAAACTTATGTGATAAGCCTCATCTATCATCAGGCTGGAGTTATGGATATTATTGAGTGAATTAATTTTAAGTGATTGAAGTGTGTGCAATTTCAAAATACCAAAATATGCCATACAAACATATTGCTGTTATTCCTGCATAATAAAAAGTTGATGTTTTAATACTAATACTCCTAAATAATTAAAAGTTAAATCATGGTCTTTTTTTAATTAAAGCTTTCCTCCATAGGATAAGTTCTTTACAAAATGCTAAAGTAAAATCTTGCTAACTTCTAGAGTTAGACTGGGCTGAATTATATTAGTTGTGTATAGTAGGGACCAAGGAAAAGTGTCCTTTTGACTTTATACTATTCTATTCTATTCCTTATAAATAGAACGCCTACAGACTCTGATTGAATAGAATATTATCTTTTTAAAAGCTATTGAAATAATGAATTTAATAACATAGAGCATTTTATTTTTTTAAGTTACAGTAAACTTAGGACCTTGTAGTAAAACAGAATTCTAATCAAACTGAAAATCTAAGGGTTATCTTAATTTTTTCCTCTTCTTAATACCCAACAAATCACCAATCATTGTTAATGATAACAATTTCATTTTTCAAATTTTTTTCAATCTATCCCATCTTTTCCATTCCCACTGATTATGTCTGAGGTCAAACTCCCATTAATTCTTGCCTAGGCCATTGTAATGACCTCTGTGCCTTGTGCCACTCAAATCTACTGTTTAGAGCCCTGCCAAAGTCTTCCCTCTAAAATGCAAGTGAGATTATTTTTCTCTTTTAATACCCTCTCATCCTCTTAATGATTCTCTATAACTGATTTAAAGAAGTTAAAGTTTTTTAGCACAGGACACAATGCATGATCATTGTAATTCTAGTTTTGAAATCTTACTTCCACTAGTCTTATTTTTTAGACGATACAACCCAATAACTGAGAGCATGAGCTTTGGGGCCACACTACCTGGTTTCATTCGCCCTTGATTCCTGGTATAATCAACCCTGTCACATATTGCTTGTATGGCTTTGACTAAATTATACAGGCTCTCTGTGTTTTTCTAATTTGTAATTTTTCTGATTTTCTAATTTGTAGCACAGGGATGATGGTAATGGTATTGTGTCAAGTTTATGCAAAGATTAATTGAATTGATGTATGTGAAATGCTGAGAACAGTGCCTGACATATGTAGACATGTTTAATCATGTTAGTATCACACTGAACATATGAAGTTACTTCAGACATATTTGGTATTTGCCTTGTTTGGGGTGTCTGGTATTCTGTTCGTCCTTGGAAACTCATTGCATGTGTCAACTCTTTTAAGAACCCCTCTCTGACTCTACCATAAAGATCTGTTCACTACAACTTATTTGATAGCACTACACCTATTTTTTCTCTATTATTTCCCTTATCCCATCACATTATAATATAAATGTGTTAGTGTGTGTGTGTGCATATGTTTATCTACCTATATCTATACTATTAATCTATGACTTTCTGGAACATAAAGACTATTTTTTATCATTGTTTTCCTACTCTCAGGCACAATTCTCTACACATAACATATTTAGTATTAAATGCTTTTGGAATGTTGAATGAAAAATGAACTGACAAATGTCGCAGTAGCTCTAACCCAGCAAAATACTCATACTATTGACACATATTCACACACACACACACACACATACACACACACACGCACCCCAACAAAATACTTTTAGTGGAAAACACAAATCACAGAGTTTACATTAAATATTATAAATTTATGAATTGTTCTTAACATAAATAAAATAGAGATAGTGTTTACACCGCTAGTTTGCAAATCCCAAAAGCCCATGGCATGGTTTTCACAGTTAACAATTCATACTCTGAAGTTCACTAATTAATTCTTAACTTTTACACTTTTTAGGCAGCATTTGCCCAAGCCATTCTAGACTCATGTCTGTTTCCTTCATACCTTTGATAAGTTAAAAAAACAGTAAGACAAACTTGATGTAGACATTAAATTATACACACATGTATAAAATTGCAGGCCATTGTCTCACTAATTGTACACCCTTACCCATCATCCCTTGCTTGTGGAGCATCACCATTTATAGATTAACAACTTGGTGCCTACTCTTCCTGACTTTTTCTATAAATATTTTCACTTGTACCTGTGTATATAGAGTGTACATATTTATGTGTGTGTTTACCCAGACACACATTCATACATATTTACATGTATGTGCAAGTAAATATTTATATGATATAAGTGTATGGTGTATAGATTATTTTAAATTCTGTTTTTTCTACTGTTTATTTTATTAAAATTTATGATGCTTATACATATAAGTATATGCAGTTGTATCTCATTCACTTAAAAAATGTGTAGCAATCCATTTTATAGATGCACTATAATGTACAATTTATTGTAATTGTTGTTTATATTAATAAATATGTAATCTATTAAAATTAGAATTGTTGATGTGATTATTCAAAATGTGTGTAAATATTAAGTTATATCCAAATTTTATGTTCTTCTCAAGAGTGCATGACTTTGTAATTTCCTCAGACCTTTCCAGCCATCATCTTAATAACTTTGGCTACCTGAGAAATTTAGGTTGTGCATATTGTCATGTTTATTGACTATTTGCGTTTCTTCTTCTGTGACTGGCCTATTTGTGTATGTTTCTCATTTTTCTGTTAGTTTGTTTATCCTTGTTTTCTGAGCTCTTTAATGGATATTAAAATTTTGCCATATGTGTTACAAATATTTTCTCTAATTTGTTATTGATGAATTTATTTTTAACAGAAGTATTACAGTTTTATGTCATGAAATGTATTAATCTTTTTTCTTTTTAATTTCTGGCTTTCACAATACATTAGCTTATTCTTATTTCCCCTAAATTTTAAAATTTTATTTTGTAATGTTTACTTATAGTATTTATGATCTGTTCCAAATTTGAATTATCTAACAAATGTGATTTCAGATTTTGAAAGAAAATATACTGTGTTCAAATTAGAAACTCAAAGTACAAATTTAACCTGAACTAAATATACTTGTGTTTAAGTGGAGGGAAATCACCCTTTACAAACACATATTTGCAACACATGTTGACACTGTACATATTTTAAATAATCAAAAAATTGAAATATCTGTAAATAGGTTCAGACAGATAAAATGAGTTTTCCATATTTTCAACATCTTCCTTGTTTGAATGGCTATATTTACACACATAGGGCTTAGGCAACTGTCACCACTGTGAATTCATTGGCTGCTAAGTTAAGAACTCTATTGTGGGAAACAATTTGAAAGGGAGAGCTATTTCTGCAAAAGTTTCAAGATGTGTTCAATGATTTGTAATATTTCCAATAATATATGTTAGAGGAGACAGACTGTATAAAATGGGGAAAAAAATCAACCCCAAACTTCAAAATAGGGCTTTGTGTATACTCATTTAGAACCTTTTACTAAAGTTCAAGGCCTAGATTATTTTGTTTATTTTATTCTTCATTAAAGTGCACCTCTGCCTCAAACTAGAAGCTAAATGCCAAAATTCTATGCATGTCTCTTCTCAAAGTGTTTCCAGAAAGATGGGAAACAGGAAGTACTGACAATCCTGTGAGAAACTCTGTCTTTGGATTTCTAGCTCAATTTGTATAGATTTAAGTGCATGGTTTCATAAATTGTTGTTCTGTGAAACACTAATCCTAAAAGCTGCATCTTAATAAAAACTATTTATTTAGTCTAGGCTTCCTAAAAACATAACAAAGAATGCTCTTTTTTGGCCGTGTGTGTGTGCGTGTGTGTGTGTGTGTGTGTATGCACACATATATGTACTTATATATATAAATTATATATACTTTATGTACTTATATAAATATGAATATATTTACTAAATACATGTGTATATACTATATGTATATACTAAATAATTTCTAGAAAACAGTGCATTAGAATTTAATCAGCCTTTAGGTTTTGTATTATACACTTACACTAAGCTGAACTTGTTGTTGAAGACTGTCATCAGGGAAAATCTGACTATTTTGTCTACTTAATTTTAGGATCTTCAATGTTGTTCTTTAGATAAATCTCATTATAAAGAGGTCTCTGTGCCTAGCTAAGGTGGCCTCTCCCAACTGACCTGAATAGGAAAAATGTTAAAAAATCAATAAAAGACTTCAAGGAAAACAATAGAATATGAACAGAACATTAAATTAAAAAATAAATTTAATGAGAGAGGTATTAAGGCAGAGTGTTACTTTAGAAAATCTCAGTACAGATTTTTAAAACTGGCTTGGAAAATAAATTTTGTTTTTATGCATGGGGAAGATAAACAGGGAAAGATGAACAGATATTGTGAAAGACAAGTACCAGTATAACCACATGGAAAACAGCAAATATCGAGGAGGTGTTGAGGTGATGCCTTGGTTCCTGGTATAATATGATTGAGTGGAAATAGAGATTACATTATATTAAATATGAAAGATGAGAATAGGTAATGCTCATTGACACATCAGTGGTATGTCATTAGTAGATCTCTAATCTAACAAGTTAGATGTCATTTTTAAAAAATCCTGGTTCTGACACTTAACAATCTGGATAATTTTGAACAAGATACTTTGACGCTTCCCTATCCACAAGTATTTGTAACATCTATTCAGTCTATATCACTGTATTGCTTTAAGACACAAAGGAGATAAGGGCTTTTAAAATGTCACACAACTCTACTGGTATATTACAAGAATGTGATGATAAGTAGAGATAGTATATAGATTTTTCTGGCAGGCAAGTTTTGGATTCAAGCCGTTTTGGAAGTAATGACAAGAAAGGGCTTAATTCCAAAATAGATAATAACCAGTAGATGAGAAGAATCAAAGAAAAAAGAACAGTCAAATGTGAGAAGAAAAAAAAAGGCTGAGTGTTGTCAAAAAAATGGAAAGGTCAAAGAAGAGATCAGTCTTGTCTGAAGAAGTCTAAAAAGTTATAATTAATATGAAGGATGTCTCTAATAAATAAAGTTAACAGAGAATTAGTGAAGTACAAACATTATTTTAAAAAGCTCCAAGTGAAAAAATGAGATGGGAAAATGACTGGAAGAGATAATTAACTGGTAAGACCCGCCATTTAGGAAACAATGTAACATGTTTCAATTTGCATCGGGTGACTGTGGGTATTAGTTGGATTTCCAAATCCTGTGAAATGTCTGTAATGTAAAGCAGGCTTCTTACTTCCATGAGCAGTTTCTTCTTCACTTTACATGAACATCTATTCTAAGTTGACAGGTTGTACTGTTGTCTTTTGATACCTGGTAGTCATGAAAATTAACGTTCTTTCCAACATGCTAATGTATATTTCTTTTATTCAGAAAATGTAGGTCTTTTCCACAAGCCAGTGTCTGGATTGGTTCCTTTGGCACCAGGACTTCTATGTTCAACTTTCCTTCTCAGTTCTTACCAAATTATCCTGAAAAACGAAACAAAACAAACAAACAAAAGCAGCCTAGCTCCTTTACTGACACTCCAAATGGTAGCCATCTCTAAGTATATGTCTTCTTGAACTAAAAATACATCGAAAGTAAAAAAAAAAAGATGCAAAAATGTTTTAAAATGTATTATATCTAAAACAGATAGTTGCTGTTTTTTCACTGGAGGTTTTCTCTCTAAAATAAATCCTTAGTGTAAGGTATCATTTTATATTTTACATAACTATTGGCACTCAGCAGCTAATAAGTACAAATTATAACTATAACATATTTTTTAAACCTGAATGCTACCTGCTGATTAGGAAAAATGAAAGACCAGTGCTCATCTTATTTAAGGGACAAAATGGTAATTTAGAATTTTTATCTTATGTTATATGACTACAGCTTTCAAGTTTTTATATATACACGACCATCATTTTAAAAATTAATGCTAAGTTTTCATGGTAGTTTACAGTAATGCCTATGAATTTAAAAGATCCTTTTCATATAACTCTAAATTATGGACATTTTGCATCTGATCATGCCCAGGAGTAGCAACAAAAATAAGTTAAAAGTAAACTGAAAATGAGCTAAGGCACTGGTTGTGGCTTATTCTTGGATCTGAAGGCCAAAAATTAATAGGCACAGAGACCTCCTCTGACATCCACAGCAAGTACACTAATCACATAACAAGTAGGATGAAACTTTTAACCAATCGAAACAATAGAGAAATTATTTTTTGTTTTTGTTGTACCATAGACTTCCCCAACAGCAACAAGTTATTGGCATAGAAAAAAAATACTAAAAGATGATGAATCATACCTACTCCTTAGAGGTATCTTCTTTCATCTTACTCTAATTTCCTTGCCTAAGTTTTTCATTTCCAAATTTTTTTAACAACAATAAAACATAAGTGACCATTGCAGTTTCCCCTTATCACTATACCTAAGACCTATTCCAAATGGACTTGCTTTGTGGTCAGTACAGAGCAGGGCATCTTCCTCTCTTGTTGTCCAACAGAATGAAGGCAATTCAAAACTTCTTGCAAATGTCACAGAGATTCTTCTAAAAGGTCTCAATGTGAAATGTTCATCTGTGAATCTGGGCAAACTACTAAAGATGTAAATTATAAAGGTCTTCCATATAGAAGCATCCAGGTATTTTCCAGGCTTGACTTCATAGGCAATTTTCCTGCATATTCTGGTTTTTTTTTTTTTTTGTCTTGTTTAAGCAACAAACATAAATTCTATCAGAATTTTGGAGGCTGAAAGTCTCAGAACAAGGTGTTTTCAGGACCAGGCTTCTTTTGAAGGTGATAGGGAAGGCTCTGTTCCAGACCTCTCTCCTACCGGTGGTTCCTAGGCTTGTGGCAACATAACTCCAGTCTTTTCATGGCATTCTCCCTGTGTGTATGCCTTTCTCTGTCCAAAGCTTCCCTTTTACAAGAACACTGTTCATATTGGATTAGGGGCCCACCTTACTCCAGCATGACCTCATCCTAACTAATTACATATGTAACAACCCTGTTTCCAAATAAGGTCATTTTCTTGGGGTCCTGGAGGTTACATTTCAACATATGAATTTTTTTTTAAAGAGGGGGCCATAATTCAACCTCTGATATCCACTTAGAATAGCACCTGGCCCCTAAGCAACTGCATAATAAGTGAGTGGTATTGTGACTAGTATTACTGACATCATCAGCACAGTTTACCATTCTCTGCCATATTTATTCCATCCACAAGGACATCCCTTAAGGTATCTCTTAGGAAGGCATAGCTCCTACCACGTGGAATTTCTTCATTCCCCAATGGTCTTTTCTGCCTTTGAAGCCTCGGATTCGCACTTAATCTGTGTTAAAGAAAATTATATATTACAGCTTGTCCCCCAGTACATGGCATTGGAAAATTTGGCTTTTCAAGCATACTCTATTTTATTATATAAGTATTGAATTTAAAACACTCCCTAGTGTCCCCTTTTAAAAAGCGTATAGGAATGATTCAGTACTATATTTCTCCAAGGTAAATTAAGTGCCCATTCTGGTATGTTGCATTTGAATAGCACCTTATAAACTAAGGACTGGTTGAACCTTCTGAAAACAGAGCTGAGAAAACAGAATAAGCATTTCCCATGAGAAATACTAGTATATTAGACACTCTATAAAATGTAAATGCTTCTTATTTCCAGTCAGTTGCTAGGATCCAAGACTGCTTCTGCATTCTCTATCATTTTAAATGTGCACACTTATAAAGGGATTATACTTTAAAGAGTTTAGAGAGAAGGAAGATTCTTAGCAGAAAATTGCAACACTCCTTTGTAAGGCCATGCCACCAACCTTGTAGAGTTTTTTGTTTTTTTCCATTTACACAGTGATTTGGGAATTTATTGTGTCATTAAACCTCATCCTGAAGCTTGAGTTGAGAAACAAAGTAAACTAGTGATTATGATACAAGACTAGGTATCAAAAATCCCAGGAATTAATTGTGACTTTATATAGGTTACTTTCTGGTTTTGTGGTTTCTGCATCAGTAGACTGTTCTTGATCCCACAGAACTATTGTGAAATTCAATCAGTGTTAATGTTTTGAGGATCCCAAATGAGTGAAGCAAAGTAAATAAAAGTTTATTTTTTCAACTTTTTCCGAACTATTCTTTTTCTTATTGGTCCCAGTTTCTTAGTGAAAGTTATACTATAACTTCTCCAGACTATAACTATTTGGGTCTAAGTCAGTTACCATGGGTATAGGATATACCCAAGAAAATATATTAAAATTAGAAAGCAAATAATATTCTGATGATATTTGGTTTAAAATTTCATTTGACATGTTATATATGTAAATCCTATTTTCCTAAATATTTATGTGCGTGTGTGTGTGTATATACATATCATATAATATATATGCCGGTGCCTCTCACTTAAAATATTTTTACAGTGAGATAGCTAATTTAAATTTTAAATCTTAAACTCAGGAGCTAGTTGAATTATAAGCAGGTTCTTTTGAAAAGCATATTTAAAACTAAATCTTATTTTCCTTCCTTGTAGTTTACTAGAACATAAGATCTTAGAAATGGAGGGAAAGCACAAGGAAGAGTTGGACACCTTAAAGGAAGAGAAAGAGAACCTTCAAAGCTTGGTTACTCGTCAGGCATATATAATCCAGGAGCTGGAGAAACAACTAAGCAGAGCTACCACCAATAACAGTGTCCTGCAGAAACAGCAGCTGGAGCTGATGGACACAGTTCACAACCTTGTCAACCTTTGCACTAAAGAAGGTGGTAAGACTTTTTTCTCCCTTTGGTAATCTTTTATTTCATATGCACAAGTAGATAATCAATACCACATTCTACATTGCATAGATTGCTATGTTAAAAAAAAAAAGAACAGCAGAACTTTGTTCTTAGAAGCATTCATGGAGTTTTATTGAACATTTTTTCATGTTTCTAACTTCAAAGAATATATTCATAAGCTTAAGTTTGTGAATTCACAATTTCTTTCGAAAAGAGCTAATTATTTCTTTCTTTGTCTTTTTTACCTTAGAAAAAAATTTATGATGTGATCATGGATAAATATTTGGTATTATGGTGTTAGACACTTAACTATATATGACGGAATATAGCCAATGTTAAGATCAGTTCATAGTGCTAGGGAGAGTTTCAGGTGGATTATCATCTTAAGACTACTAAGCATTATTTTCTTTTGGAGGAAGCAGGGTAGAAAAGTGTTGCTTGCAGAGAAAAGGAAATAGGCTGTTCCCAATTATTATGAGTGAGAAAGGATCATTGTTATTAAAAATATTTATTAAGATCTGTTGTGCTTAGTCTTGTGCAGAAAGATACTAGACACTTCCATTATTTAATTCCAGTATGTCTTTGTGACAGTAGATATTTTACATTTTTTATATCATTAAAATTTCTGCAACCACTTAACATTGGAAATATCTTCAGGTTTGTATTTCTTTAGAAGACATCTATCTGTCTATCCCTTCTTCCCCCCACCAATTAGTGAATGAGTGCCTTTGTGTGCACCTGTCCACTTCAAGCAGGACTTCTCTTGAGCCTCAGTACTCTTTAAAGTGTAGAGATTTGGGGTCGTATTCTGTATTTCTACTCTCTAATCAACCTTTTTCTAAATTAAGGTGGAATTTTCAGTGGTGATATGTGAAAGAGAGTGCCACTTATATCAGAAAGCTGTTGTCGTCCTTGAGTTGTGCCTTATGCGACCATCTATGAAATGGCTCAGTGTGCATATGAAAAGGCTCCTTTCATTTAATAATTAATTGGGTCATATGAAAACCCAGCTCAATTTCATGTTTTTTGTAGGAATATGATTAGGAAAGATAACTCCATATTAAGTAATCTTGTCTTAAAGACATCTCACATTTCTCTTTTTACACTCCATTACCTTGAGTTATATCTTCTTTAGATAACCTAAACAAACCTCTAATATATTTCTTAAAGTAATATTTTTTAAACAGTGAGTTCCCAGAGCGCCATTTGGGTGTGCTCAGTAACGTGATTGGGAAGGAAAAAACCTGCTAATCAGTCAGAGCCTGCCAAAACCTTGAGTTAGTGTCCACTGGAAGGAAAACATGGTAAGATTTCGCCAGAGAATTTTAATAGAACTCATGAGTATTTAAAAATTAAGTATTAATATGAGACATATCTATTCTCATATTAAGCTGAATACATTTTGGGAAAGATTGAAAACACATTTTTCTTATCATCCTAAGACTTAAAGTACATAGAGTTGAGTAGTTTTTTTTTCCCTGATTTTAGAGATGTCAAGCCCTGGTGATTCTCACAGAGCTCATATGTCTGTGTACTTATCATAATTTAACTTCTTTCCTAAGTATTTGTCTGATAAATATATCTTAACGCCCTTCAAAGAAGAGGGTGTGACTTTAAAATGAAATTTCCTGGCTAGATTTGAAGTTTGGGTGCAAACATCTGTTCTATTTAAGAAATATTTATTACAAAGTTATGATGACAGCCATAATAGACACTACCCTTAACATCCACTCAGGAAGTAAGAAAAGTAACTGTGTCTATTCTATGATCTAACATATCAAAAATACAGTAATAATGACCACAGAGACTGAATTTGTCTGATATATCAGGCCTCTAGATAACTTCTTGTGTTTTAACGACACAATTTTAAAATAAATTCCAATTTAACTATAGAATTTGCAATCCTGATGCAAGGGAATTACCCAGTTTTCCTATGGTTACTGTGCTCTCATAATCATAGATTTTATTTATTTCTTGTTAATCTTTTATTTTCTTTAATCTCACAGTTAAGTATTCTAACTAAATATTTAGTTATTTTAGGACTCAGAAGAGACACCAAAATTAAAAGTGTTTTTCATAAGATTTCTATCAAGATTTTAATCTTGTGTATAACTTTATTTTCACTGAAGCCATTTCCTTCAGTTGTGAATTTAAAATTCTAAATGGTTAGTAACATAATACTGGATTAAATATTAGTTGCTAAAATAAAATATTATTTTATCCTAGTTGTAAATTACATAAGTGAAATATTTCTCTTTTTTGACAAAAAATTATTTGTCATATGAATTTTTTATTTATCAAGGGGTTATCTATAAATATTTTGCTTTTAAATACATATATAGGCAATATTTAAAAATAAATACACCACAATAATTGCATCAAATTTTCTAAGAGGGATATTTTAAAAGCATAAATAGAGGTCTTCAGCAAGATCTTCAAAAACATCATAAGCTGCATCATAATCCAAAAAAGCCAAACATGCTAATTGACCCTAAAGGTCCCTAGGTTTCAATCCGACTCAGTCATTTGTGGAAGGAGCCTGAATATAATAACAATGCAAGGTAAGAGAAAAAATTTGTAGTGAGTTGTCTTTGTATTGGCAACTAATTTAACCTTTATGAAGCTGTTTTATCATTTATAAATCAGAAGACTTGTAACCACCATAGGAAAAAAGTAAACGTCAATATACAAGCAAAGAACACAGTGCTGAGGGTACAGTTGACTCACTAAATTTTAGTTCCCTATTTCTTCTCCAAGGGACAAGATTCAATTTAACATATTTATTAAGTGCTATGTCTAAGCAAAACTTATTTTGTAGAAAATGCCTGAACACAATGCCCTAGAGTGTTTGGTTGTTGACTGTCATTTGAGCAGTTTTTTTTAAATTAGCCTCCATTTTCTTATATCTTAAATGGGATAATAAATAGTTATCAAATAGGTATGTAGTGCACTATAAATATATACAACTTTAATTTGCTGAAAATTGCCAAAAGAATGGACTGTAAATGTTCTCACTGCAAAGAGAGAGATAATATGTAAACTAGCCTGATTTGATTATTTGACAATGTATGCACATATCAAAGCATCACATTTCACTTCATAAATATGCATAATTATTATATATCAATAAAAATAAGATTAAAATTTAAAAAAGAAATACAGGACCTGTAATAAATACATAGACAAATGAATAAATGTATTAATTAATTTCAAAAAAATTAAAAGAGGCTTGTATAAAACAATAGCAACTGTGTTTATACATAGTAAATGCTCACAAATTGTAGTTGTTTTAATTTAATTCCTTTTAAAGTGCTAATAATGCATTAGGATTATATGATAAAGAATTCCTAAGAAATGTTGGCTTAAAAATGTATTCTTTCCCCAAACATTTATTTGGTCCAGAAACTGTAAATCTATCTTTGCAAATAGGGAGTGTTTTTGTTTAGTTCCACAGCATTTTTTTCTACTAAAATATTTGATGTGGTGAGATACATTTAAGCTAAGTACAATTAATGAACATATTGTCTAAAATAATTCGTCAAATTTTCCTCATTTTGTTTCAAATAGACAATAGTGGTGTCTTAGGCAAATAGTCATTTCAAACTGAATTGCATCCATTTTGTAAAACTTCAGGGTAACACATTTATTTTTGTCTAACCTTTGTCTACAAACATTGGGTCACATTTATTCTTAGAAACATTCTCTACTTAAGAAATATTGCCCTCAGTGTTATCACAGTGTCAAAGCTGAGCTGATTGCTTCATGTTTTTGGCAATTGAAAGTTGCCAAAATTAAATTATTGCTGTAATTAAATAGTATACATTGACAATAGCATAGAAACAAGGTTTGGAACTCTTTGGGAAAGAGCAATCAGGTATTATGACTATCAAACCTTCATTAGCCATCTGTGTAGAATGGTGACTAAACGTCATCACATATTGAACACACATGGGGTGAACATCATAATATGTAATTGAGAATTTAAACACTGACAAAGCAGGCAAAGAGGAAGAAGATAAAATACAAAACTGAAACAGTATTAGGCTGTATCATAAAGTTACACAGGCTGACTGTCTTATACTGCTCAAATCAGCTTGGAGCAAATTTTTGCTATACCAAGATGTGATTTATAAACTTATCCACTCATTCAAAACATAGTTCTGCAACAACTGTTTTGTTTCAGCTTCTCTTCTAGGGGATAAGGATGTTTATCCATTTTTATTTGGCAAATATTTGTTAAGTTCCTACACTGTGCCAGATATTGTTTAGAGACCACTAAGAACAAGAGAAGATGTATTTCAGTCTGTGACTTCAAGGAACCTCGAGTTTGATAGGGAGACACAAAGGTAAAGAAGCAATTATTTCCTATAATTGCTTGCTAGAGGTGAGCTCAGGAAAGCGCACAAAAAGCAATGCTAAAATCACGGCAGAGACAGAAGGATAAGGGCAGAATTCAGCATCAGTAAAATCTTCTCGAGAATTTTATTGAACGTTTAATATGACTCCAGCTTGCTTAAGCTTTTTGTGTGTTGACCTAATCCTCACGGCAACAGTATGGGTGCTACTGTGTCTTGCACCATTGTATGACCTTCAAAGAGAACTTGAGAATTGTACTAAAGTTACATAGCTGGACAATGTTTATCTAGGATTAAAACATAGGCAAGTTAGTACTAATGGGGAAATAATGGCTGAGTCTTCGAAATGAAGAAAGTGGGGACGCTTCAGAGAGTGCAAGCAACATGTATCTTTGCCAGAAGTCATGAGAGCAGGCCATAGCCTAAATCTCACAATCAAGGTCAGGAGGACTGTGAAAGATGAGGTAGAGAAACTGAGGGATATCAAGAATCTTTTCCCTGAAAGTAATGAGTAGTTATTGTCTATATATAAAGATGATGGTGACATTTGCACTCAGAAAAATTTCCCCAGGGAAAAAAATAGGAAGAATGTACTGGAATGTTGAGAAACCCGGAAGGAGGAGGACCAGATGAGTTTTTTTGCCATTATTATAATATTAGCAATATCAGTCTTCTGAGCATCTTTACACGTATTTACTCACTTAATTCTGACAACAAAGCTATGGCATAGGTGCTGTTATTAACCTCATATGAAAGATTAAAAGGCTAAGCACAGAGAGGTGAATGATGTTTAAATATCACACAGCTAGCAAGTGAACAAGATGAGATTTGAACTCAGGGAGTCTGGTTCTGGGGACTGTACATTATCATTATACTAGCAAAAGTTGAGAAAGGAAAGTAGAGTTGATCGCTTTTGCCAGGTTCTCAAAGAAAGAAATAATTACGCCAAGATCAAACAAATGGAAAGGTAAGTGGAAGAAATTTGTAAAAATAAAAAAATTATAATCAACAAGAAATAAAGATATCCTAGAAGTAGAATCAAATACAAATTCCAAATTTCTGTGTTAAAAAACTGAGGGAGTATTGATTATATATATGTATATTCATGTATATATATATTTAATCAGAAATATGGAGCAGAAGTAGGTTCAAAGGGGAAAGATAAGGAGTTAATTCTGAACATTTTGACTGAGGTGCCAGTGGGACTGAGTCTGACTGGTAGAGAATTAGGAATCTGGAATTCAGGAGAAAATTCTGGATGATCACATAGATTGATGTGACCTTAGAGCAAACAAGTGGTAAAGTCATGGAAGGTACATAAAATGCAACAACTCTTATGCGTTAGAGGGTCACAAATCCATTACAAAATCTGATACAGGCTGGGCTTGATGGCTCAGCCTGTAATCCCAGCACTCTGGGAGGCCGAGGTGAATGGATTGCCTGAGCCCGTGGGTTCAAGACCCACCCGGGCAACTTGGCGAGACCTCGTCTCTACAATAAATCAAAAATTAGCCGGATGCGGTAGTGCGCACCTATAGTTCCAGCTACTTGGAAGGTTGAGGCAGAAGGATCGCCAGAGCCCAGCAGATTGAGGCTGCGGTGGCTGGGAGCGTGCCACTGCACTCCAGT
>CAUYQG010138142.1:0-38090 GCA_963574415.1 Tarsius wallacei | reverse complement strand
GCACTACCCTGCCCGGCTAATTTCTCATTTAGTGTAGAGATGAGGTCTCACCAAGTTGTCCGGGTGGGTCTCGAACACGTGGGCTCAGGCACTCCACTCACCTCGGCCTCCCAAAGCGCTGGGATGACAGGCTGAGCCACTGAGCCTGGCCTTAATTTTTTGATTTATTGCAGAGACAAGGTTGCAGTAGTCAAGAGAGTGCCACTGCACTCCAGTCTGGGTGACAGAGTGAGACTCTGACTCAAAAACAAAAAAAGAAAGGATGAGAAGAGCCCAAGCCCACTCTCAGGAAGCTATAGGAGCCCAGAGCTGCCAGGCAGGAGCCCGGAACCATTCAACAGAAACCATCTCTGCCAGAACACGGGAAGATTCAACCCGTGGGCCATCACAGCTCAGGTTCCCCTGACCCTAGGATGCCAGCCCTGGGAAGGCCGGCAGTCTGGCAAGGATGGGCTGCTCACCAGGCACGGACCAGCCCTGAGTAGGAACTGGAGTGGCCCAACAGCAATTTACCCAATGACTGTAAGGCAAGGATGGCGTGTCCTCCGGGCCTGCACAATGCTTACCGAGTATGCACCAATAGTGTCTGGACCACCCTTTTGAGAGAAGACATATTCAGAATACGTGTTTTAATACTGTAAAAGAAAAAGTTTAAATGTAGACAGAAATGCTAATAAATAAACCCCAGGTAAAGTGATACGGCTTGGGAACTGAACATTGAACTACAACTAAGTCCTGAAAAATCAGAAAGGCTTAACTCACTCAGGAGTGAAGACTGTCTCACTGCCTAATAAAAAGGGCTCGGGTGAAGCACACATTCACCCCCTGCAAAATCTTAAAAGGATTTTACCACCTGGCCTTAGCACGGATGCCCACACAACCAGTGGAGATTTCCAGGGGTCTCTGAGGGCAAGTTTACTTATTAGGTCACAGAAAGAGCAGCGAGGAGCTCAGAATATTGAAGAAAGAAAAGATCAAAGGAAGGAAGAGGCCAGCCCAAGCCCTCTCTCGGGGAACTGGAGGAGAGAGGCAGAGAAAGGAGCAAGGTACTCCATCGGCCGGCCTTGACCTTCTGGGGACAGAAGCCAGCTCTGTTCAAGCAGAACTGCAGAGCAGGAGATTCAGCTCTAAGAGACGACGTTTGAACGTGGAGATGAAGGTGACCAGTGCTTTCTCGGGTGCTGGTATTTGTCAGGGAAATGCTGCTTCGTTTAAGAGAGAATATCTATTCATAGGCAGGTGAATATTAATCTCTCATCCCACCCACTCGCTGCGGCAGGAGAGGCCGTTCTGGTGCCAACACGTGCAGAGCCATGAGCCCTCCCATGCAAAACACCAAGTGTATCCTCTGTGAGTCCCTTTTGTGTCCTCCGCCCTTCCCAGGGCCATCCAGTGCCAGGGACATGGCGTGCTATGTTACAAGCAAGTGCCAGAGATGGAAAATTCAACAAAAAGAAGAACAAAGCTTCCAGCGGAAGGCCCTTTTCCCAGATGACCAGATAACCACTGAAGCTCTGGGATCTTCCTTTCTTTCTCTTTCTTTTTTTTTTTTTTGAGTTTGGAGTCTCACTCTGTCACCCAGGCCGGAGTGCAGTGGCACCCTCACAGCCACCGCAGCCTCGACCTGCTGGGCTCAGGAGATCCTTCTGACTCAGCCTTCCAAGTAGCTGGAACTTCAGGCATGCACTACCATGCCAGGCTTATTTTTATTTTTATTTTTTTGATTTATTGTAGAAACAAGGTCTCACCAAGTTGCTCAGGCTGGTCTCGAACCCCTGAGCTCAGGCAATCCTCTTGCCTCGGCTTCCAAAGTGCTGGGTTTACAGGCTTGAGCTGCTGTGCCCGGCCAAACCTTTTTTTTTTTTTTTTTTGAGTTGGAGTCTCACTCTGTCGCCCAGACTGGAGTACAGTGGCTGCTCCCGGCCACAGCAGCCTCGACCTGCGGGGCTCCAGTGATCCTTCTGCCTCAGCCTTCCAAGTAGCTGGAACTACAGGCGTGCGCTACCACACCCGGCTAATTTTTGATCTATTGTAGAGATGAGGTCTCACCAAGTTGCTCAGGCGGGTCTCGAACCCACAGGCTCAGGCAATCCACTCACCTCAGCCTCCCAAGGTGCGGGATTACAGGCTGAGCCACCGAGCCCAGCTCAAATCTCCTTTCTTGAAGAAGAAGGGAGAGGTGGACTTGACCAGTGTCAAGGGACCTCAGTGAGAACGCAAGGAAGTGCCCCTTCCCCACTGGCCTAATATGCAAACTCAAATGCCTTGTAGTTGAGTGGAGTGGGGGGACAGGCAGGTGACACATGACACATGGGGGCGAACAAGGTTGGGCGTGAAGGATGATCAGGGCGTGGTGGGGACTTCGGCAGACCCCAGAGTGCAGCCCACAGTTACACAACTCTGTTGATTGCTGCCATGTGGGATTGCTGGGCCAGCATGGCCAGATCTTCCAGCTTTTCGAGAGAAGCCAGAGTTTGGGATTTTTATGAGAAATCTGATTTTTTTTAAGTTGGCAGTAAATTAAAAAGATGTGAGCCATACAAAACAAACAAGACACATCTGCGGACCAGATTTGGCCGGTGGGCTGACCACTAGGACCTCTGGGCTTGAGGGTGAAGGAGAAGGTCACGTCTACAGGCAATGGTGGTGTTGAGAGGAGAGGGATTCCCTGGGCGGGGGTGGCCCTGGTCCAGGCACAGAGGCAGTGACAGAGCACCTGGGAGGCGGGAAGCCAGGCATGGCGGCTGCTGGAGATGGGCCGGATCAAGTCCATGGGCTCACGCCAAGGCCAGTCGAGGCCTCTGCTTTGTGTTTGTGGGCAAAGGGACGTAAGATGAGCAGGGCACAGAGCGAGACTCTGCTGGTTGCTCCATTGCCATCATCACTTCTCTCTGGATCTCTTTGGAAACTACAGAAATGATGACCTCGGCGGAAACAGCCCCAGGAGAAACGAGGCTTTGTCTGGGCCATTCTGACCATCAGCCACAGGCTATCAGGACAGGAAGTCTTGTCCCCAACTCACCCAGTAAGATCTCTGTGGCTCCTTAAGTGTCCCCAAACTCATGGTCCAGTCCCCCAGACACCAGGCGTTCTGTTGCACATCCCTAGGGCAACTGTGTCATGGGAGGCCGTCTGGGCTGTCCTCACCTCCTCTCTCCAGCCCCTTGTTGTCTGCCGCTGTTTCCTAAGAAGGGCCAGAGGGAGGCCATAGCCACAGACCTGCTAACACCTCTGGGAGCCCACGAGCGGGTCTCGGGAAGGTCTCAGGTTACGTAGGATTTAAGCAGACTGTTCTGAGGTTCCACGATGCATCGTATGACAGAGGCCCCACGACCCTGTGGTCATCTCATCGGCAACACATGCACAGACACCACGTCTCCAGTCTCCATCACATTCCGAGAACTTGGCAGAAGAAACAAAAGCCTCGGCCTCAGCCCGCAGGAAGTGCAGAGTCCAACCCTCCAGTTTGGAGAGAGGGAGACCAAGGTCCCCTAAGGTGAAGTGACGTCCCCAAGCTCTGCTGGGCAGAAGGGGACTCTTGGCGTGGTGGCACTGGTTTTGCCCCAAACAGTCGAGTTCGCTCATCATCAAGTCCACTAAGAAGATGCTTGCACAGCTAATACATGTGTACAATAGAGGCCAGTTTCCAGCGGTCACAAAGTGCCCCCATCTAAAAGGAGGCTGCGGGAAAAAGAGCAAGGAGACACGTTGCTTCATGGCAACTAAGACGCCACGTTTCAAAACTGTAGGGAGTGACAACTTGTTGGATAAAAGGATCCTTTATTTTGTCAGAAAGGATTCCTCATGGTATCCTTATAAGTCAGGGTAAGAAACATTTTTTATATCTAGGTCACTGGCATGGGACGAATTTATTGGAGAGCTACATAAGTAAAAAGTCTTTAGGAGAGTTTATTTAATTTCATTCTCTTTAGATATCACTATTTAAACAAAGAACAGGAGTCGGGCTCAACCAGGAGTGGCTCATGCCTGTAGTCCCAGCACTTTGGGAGGCCAAAGCACGAGGATTGCTTGAGCCCAGGAGTTCGAGACCAGCCTAGGCAACATAGTGAGACCTCGTCTCTACAAAAAATAAAAAAGTTAGCCAGGCATGGTGGCACACGCCTGTAGTCCCAGCTATTCAGGAGGCTGAGGCAGAAGGATCTCCTGAGCCCAGGAGGTCGAGGCTGCGGTGAGCCATGATCATGCCACTGCACTCCAGCCTGGGTGATAGAGGGAGACTCCGATTCAAAAAAAAAAAGGAAACCTATAATTCCACTCAATAAACACAAATGGAAACATACACAGTGGAAGGAGAGTGAAATAGACTCAGATTGAGAAAAGCCAGAGGAAGGTTGCTTGGGGAGGGGAGGCACAGTCTTTCTGTGGGTCAAAGCTGAGGGGCAAAGACTGAACCCTCATTGGAGATGAGTGACCCCCGGTTCTCACGAGGCCGTGTGCCCAGATTCCATGTGTCAAGATGGCTGACGGGAATGCATCAGGTATGTTCCCATGAAAACGGCTTCATAAATGGCAGAGTTGGTATGGACTGGTTAACCCCAGTGGAAGCTGGGTCACCCCAGGGTCAGTTCCCTCACCCATCACCTCCCCAAGTCAGAGGCTGCTCTGTCATTCATTCTTCTCTGCAGCTGAAGACACAGAACCACCATCTTCCCGGCACCACTCTGTGCCCACGTCCTGCCTCCCCAGGCTGGGTGTCAGCCTCTCTCTTGGCTCATTGTATAATCCCTTGAGGTCCCTTCCACCCTGAGGACTTCCCCAGTATCCCTGCATAGGCAGGTGCCAGGCATTCAGCGGGGATACTTCAGTTGATCATGGTGGAGATGCAGGCATGGTGGCCATGTCGGGACAGGTGCAGGAAGAAGAAATGAAAGCAAAACGAAGAGACACTTTGTGGCGACCTGTTCCTTTCTCTCCACCTCCTAGTCCGATCCCTAAGCAGCCTGCTCCACTCTGCATCTGCCCTTAGATGTCCATGAGAATAGAGTCTTTTTTTTTTCTTTTGAGTTAAGGTCTCACTTTGTTGCCCAGGCTGGAGGGCAGTGGCATCATCATAGCTCGCCACAGCCTCAACCTCCTGGGCTCAGGTGATCCTCCGGCCTCAGCCTCCCGAGCAGCTGGGACCACAGGTGTGCAGCACCATACTCAGCTAATGTTTGGATTTCTGTAGAGACAGGGTCTCACTATGTTGCCCAGGCTGGTCTCCAACTCCTGGGCTCAAGTAATCCTCCCACCTCGGCTTCCCAAAGTCCTGGGTTGACCAGGTATGAGCCACCACACCTGGCCTAGACTAGATTCTTAAAAGAAGCTGTTTTCCTTCAGCTATCCTGAGGGAGATCCTATATCTCACCATGAAGAGCCTTGGCTAGAATGTCAGCTACTAAACTCTCCTCGGTCCCAGTTTCTCAAACTAGTCTCCCACCTTGGAGTCAGGCTCCCGGACCTGTGACCCACAAGGATAACAGCTCCCCGGATGGATACACAGGAGCAGTGACTACCCCTGCTCCCCCAGCTCTGCCCCCCACGATGGCTTCAGGGGGACTTCCAGCCTAGCTTCTCCAAACCCTGACAAACGCCGCCATTCGTCAGAATCAACTCCAAGGTGAACTGCTGTTCCTAACACTTGAAGTTTTCAGTGAAGTCTGGCTCCAACCCACGGCCTAAGTCAGCCCCGAACGGGGCCCCAGAGGACACAATGATAGAATCCTTATGTCGCCTTCTTCTTCCTACTCCAAGAGCAGATGTGCATTTGATCAGATGCCTCCTTATCATCTCAGATCATCTCACTAAATTAAAAACACTATGGGTGGAGCAACCGCCAGCTGCCTGCACCGACATCCCCCGCCCCTCCCTATGGCACCTGCTGTGGACTGGTCAGGATTCCAGGAGTCTGGACTCAGCGCCCTCGCCTCTGGTCTGCTCTGGCCTGGGCCCCGATTTTGATGAGCGGACTTCTGCTCTGAGTCTGACTCTTGTCCTGCCTTCTTCTCCCCGGCCAACCCTCTGCCCTGCTTGTCTCCCTAATTCCTACTTCCCTTGCATTGTCCTTTTGGGTCCCCAGCATGGAGCCAAAGCCTGCTGGCGGCCTCTCTGAGGCTATCTGCCCGGGTCTTCGCATGGCGTGCACAGAAGCAATGGTGTGTCTGTACACGCCCAGCTTCCTTCCTTCCACCTCTGTTTCAGCTTCTCCCTCTGCCCAAAGCCCCATTCCACAGATAAAAGGCCCAGAGAAGGGCTGGGTGACCACCTGAGATCCTGGCGCTGGTATGCACCCAAGCTGCCTTTTTTTTTTTTTTTTTTGAGTTGGAGTCTCACTCTGTCGCCCAGACTGGAGTACAGTGGCTCGCTCCCGGCCACCGCAGCCTCGATCTGCTGGGCTCCTGCGATCCTTCCGCCTCAGCCTTCCAAGTAGCTGGAACTACAGGCGTGCGCTACCACGCCCGGCTGATTTTTGATTTATTGTAGAGATGAGGTCTCGCCAAGTTGCCCAGGCGGGTCTCGAACCCAAGGGCTCAGGCAATCCACTCACCTCAGCCTCCCAATGCGCGGGATTATAGGCTGAGCCACCGAGCCCGGCTCAAGCTGCCTTTTGACTCAGCAGGGCTGCCGGCAAGTCTGGCCTGCGTGTTTCAGGTTCCCTGAGCCCATGATGCCTTTGGTTCCCCCCTTTTCTCTAGCCTGAAACACAAGAACTCAAATCCAGAGTTCACACTAGCTTGAAAAAAATGACAACAGGGGATTCGTGAGCCCCCTACTCAGATGGGAGCATTAAGACCAGGTGTGGGAGGGTCTCGTGGGTCCCTCAGAGTCATGGGCAGAGAAGAAGGAGCAAAGGTCTGTGGGTGAAGAGACCCCATGATTCTGAGACGAGGCCCAGAGAGAGGGGACACGTCTCAGATTCTCTCCTGCTAATTTATTATTTTGAACCCGGATGCCCAAACCGTCGGGGTTATGCAGATGCCCCACCCAGATGGCAGGAGTTTAGGAGGCGAGGCCTGAGAGCCAGCTCGGCCTCTTAAAGAGATGGGCATGGCCCAGTGGCTCCCAATAGCCGAGGCAGGTCACGCCCGCTCCCAGCAGAGCCAGCAAGTAATTAAAACCGTCTCCGAGCCCTCATGCCAAAGATCAGGAAATCAGACCCATTAGGTGGAGGGAGGCGACTGCAAGATGAGCTTTCCTCTCCAGGCGGGTGTGCAGAGATGGGGGTGCCCACCCCGGGCTTCTGGGGCTCTTGGGGGAAGAAACACACAGAGCCCAGCACGTCGGCCTCTGCATCAGAGACAAGCACGTCTGAGAGCTCGGGAAGGGGCTGTCAGGTCCTGCCACTGTCGCACCGAAGAGGACAAAGTGTGTGCGCGCCTGTGTGCGTGTCTGTGTGTGTCTCCCGCTAAGTACTTCCTTCACTACACAGCTAATCCGATTAGCAGCTTTAGGAAGCTCTGCAATGTTCATTCGAGGGCCCCATTCATGCAACAGCTCGGCCCCTGCCTGCCCATTCTCCTCACTGCAAATAAAACGCACAAGAAGGACTTTCCTCCCCGCCGAGGAAGCCTCTGTGCCTCCTCATCCCGCCCACACACACCCAAAATGTGGCTGCCGTGTCCTCCGGCAACTTCCGGGCCCAGGACTGAGCCTGCTGGAAAACGGGAAACAAAACAGAGAACCCCCCTCCATCCCAAGCTCCAAAAAAGGCCGATTCTCACGGTGCCGTCCACCTAGGTGGCCTCCCCGACCGGCAGCCTCGCTGAGTCAAGGGGTGTCTCAAATGCATCACTGACGGTCCCTCCTCCATAATGGGTTCCCCAGGGAACATGCCCTCCGCTGTTATGGATGCCACTGTGACTAAGCTCGTCTGTGTTGGATGGCTCAGTGGCAAGCCCTCCTCTGTCAGGGGTGCCCCCATGACTGGTCCACCTCTGTGATGGTTGCACCTCGGAGGGTGACCCAGCCCTTCCCTCGGCCTCTTCTTTATCTGTGGAATGAGGACTTCGGGCAGAGGAAGCAGCTGAAACAGGCTGGAAGGAAACAAACTGGGTGTGCACAGAGGCACCACTGCGTCTGGTTGGAGGGTCAGGAGAAGGAAGAGAGCCCGGATGTGTAGGTTGTGGGCAGAAGGGTCTTAAGGTGTGTTCTGATGAGTGATAGGGACCCACTGAAGGAGTCAGAGGAGCACAATTGTATCAGCTTCCTAGGACCCCCGTACACAAGCCGGGGGGCTTACTACAACAGAAATCTGTTCTCTCAATCTAGAAGTCTGAACTCAAGGGGTTGGTGGGGGCGGGCTCCCTCTAGACGCTCGAGGCTTCTCCATTGCCTCTTCCTAGCCGGGCCGGCTCACGACAGGCCCTGGTGCTCTTGGCTTGTGGCCGCATTCCTCCAACATCTGCCTCTGTCATCCCATGGCCTTCTCTGTGTCTCTGGGTCCTCTTCTCTTCTTATAAGGACATCGGTCATCTCATTTCAAGATCTTTAACTGATCTCATTTCAACATCCTTAACTAATTAGATCCTCAAAGACCCTCTTTCCAAGTAAGGCTCCATGGTGAGGTTCCAGGGGAATGTGAATTTTGGGAGGACACAGTTCAGCCCGCCACTTGGTCCTAGGCTGCCAGGAAGACACGCTGGAGGCAGAATGGGCGAGAGAGGGAGGCAGGGGGACGAGAAAGCACAAAATCAACACAGCCCACGCTCCCGAGTGAACAGCAGCCATGCCCCCGGCCAAGAGGCCCAGAGCTGCCAATGGCTTTTTTGTGGCCAGTGCAGTGCAGTACCCCGAGTGGGCTCTTAAGCCAAGCCAGGCGCAAGGTCTGGCTCACCGCTGGTGCAGAAAGACTCCAGCCTACTTTCCAAGTGACAGCAAGGCAATGACTACCTGCACTGTGTCCTCGGCCCCTCCAGCTGGCAGGTTGGTGCAGTGGAAGGTGCGGCTACCTGGGAGCTGGGAATCCTGGGTTCTAGTCCTGGTTCCACCACTGACTGAATTCGGGATGTCTAGCAAATGGGATGACTAGGTCAACCGCTAGGACAACTGACATCCTTTTGTTCTGCAGCCAGGAAATCCAGTCCAAGTTCACAGGACAAACCAGGGTCAGAGGCCTCTGGGCTCTGGAAAGTCCTTCCCCCATGTCTCCCTCCAGGGACTCAGCGGTCACCTCCCGGGAGTGCCCTCCCCGCTCCCCAACAAGAGAAATAGGGGCCTTTACTCCAGTGAGATTGGAAGACACAAGAATATATTTCTTCGCTTATTTGGAAGTAGGAAGAGAGGGAAAAGGTGTGGTTCCTTTTTAATTGAATTTAATTCCATTTTTTTGAGTCAGAGTCTTACTCTGTCGCCCAGGCTGGAGTGCAGTGGCACACTCACGGCCACCGCAGCCTCGACCTGCTGGGCTCAGGTGATCTTTTCATCACTGCCCTCCAAGTAGCTGGACCACAGGCATGTGTCACCACACCCAGCTAATTTTTGGATTGATTGTAGAGATGAGGTCTCGCCAAGTTGCCCAGGCTGGTCTTGAACCCACGGGCTCAGGCAATCCACTTGCCTCGGCCTCTCAGAGTGCTGGGATGACAAGCGTGAGCCACTGCACTGGGCTTAACTTTTTTTTAAATTGAAGCAAATGTTTAAAGATATATGCACAAAATTATTCACACAACATTGTTTCTAATAGGAAGAAAATTACAGAAAAATGATAAACAACCTTTGCATCCATCTGTTAGGGCTCAGTTATATAAATGATGGCAGAGTTGCACACCAGACCCCTGTTACCATTAAAATCATATGAGAATCATATGAGATGGCTGGGCTCAGTGGCTCAGCCTGCAATCCCAGCACTTTGGGAGGCTGACGCGAGTGGATTGCCTGAGCCCGCAGGTTCCAGACCAGCCCGGGCAACTTGGTGAGACCTCGTCTTTACGATTAAAAAAAAAAAAAAAAAAAAATTAGTTGGGTGTGGCAGCACACGCCTGTAGTTCTGGCTACTTGGAAGGCCGAGGTAGGATCGCCAGAGCCCAGCAGGTTGACACTGGGGTGACCGTGAGCGTGCCACTGCACTCCAGCCTGGGCGACAGAGTGAGACTCCAATTAAAAAAAAAATCATACGAGACCACATGTGCTGCGTGACAAGATGCCCATGACAGCATTCAGTGTAAAACACAGATGACAACCAAAGCACGTTAAGTAAAATTCCTGATCCCTTTTATGTTCATACACATACACACACACACACACACACACACACACACACACACACGTGTATGTCCACACACAGCTCGAACACGTCAAGACCAGAAAGAATCCAGCAAACAGATAATGGGGGACCCCAAGGCTGGGATAACAGGGGATTTTCACTCTCTATACAATTAAGAGCTATTGGATTTTTTTTTTTTAAACAACGAGCAGTATTAGTTTCATCAGCAGAAACAATAAAAAATATTCCCATTCTGACAATAAAAGAACTATTCTAGATAGATGCAAAGTACTACCGGCCCTCAGAGAAAAATGATCAGGACAAGAATCACTTTGCCATAAAAACACACCAGAAAAAAAAAAACACATAACAAGCTTGGGAAGGAGGAAACACCGGGAACATGTCCCAAGAGTCTCACGCCGAGAGCCCTCCCTCCTCCACACATGGCAAATTCTCCCCGCTCTCCACCTCAATCGCGAGCTCTCCTGGGTCAATCTTCTCTGCAAATATTTATAACGATGAGGAGGACACGGAGCTGAAATTTATTACGCATTTATTATGTGCCAGGCACTCACACATACCCTTCTTCTCATCCTTGCAACATCACTCTGAGGTAAGGATTATCACTAGCCCATTTGGTCGATGAAGAAACAGAGGCCCAGCTTAAGGATGCAAGCCCCAGCAGTTTGGCCCTAAAGCCTGGGACTGGGGCCAGCACCCTAGCCACCCTCCTGGGGCAAAGTCCTGCTGGGGCTCTGGGTGTCCTCTCAGGCCCTGGAAGATGGCCCCGAGTCTGCCATGTCCATCCGCCTCCACCTCCTCTCTGCCATGCTGGCCAGAGCATGGCCAGGGGCTGGCCTGCCTCTGAGACATCCAAACCCAGATATGATGTAAGTGGCTCCTGTCTATGAGCTCATGGGGAGAAGGGAGAAGATAGGCCTTCACGTTCTTGGACCACGTGCGCCTTGAGCGAGTGCACCGGGAGAGAAGGCAGGGCTGCTGCCTCCTTACACTGCAGCATTCTCAGGGAGCCCTCCCCAAAGGTGACTCTCCCGCACTGGGCATGCCGCAGGCATGATGGGTGGCCACTGCCCAGCCTCTCGCTGGGCCCTCACTCGCACTGGCCCAGCCTGGGCTCCCAAGAACAGCAGGAGAGCTAATGGGGCAGCCCGGGGCCTTCATGATGGTCGATGGACGTCCACTTGGTGAGAGCCAGACCCAAAAAGCCTTACTGGTCCTGCAAGGACACCACTCCTGCTTGTCAATTGAATATGTACCTGCCCAGAGAGTAAGCTGGTACAACCACTTTGGAAAACTCTTTGATGGTATCTACTAAGGCTGAGCTGTGTACACCCTATGAGCCAGTAACTCCATTCCGGGCATTTGCCCAATGGAGATGAGTGCCTGTGTTCACCAAAAGGCACACACACAAATGTCAGCAGCCATCTCATCGATCACAGCCCTAAGCTCCCAAGTGCTCAAAGGCCTGTCAACTGAAGAATGAACAAACTAGGGTGCGTCCAGTGGCCTACCACGTCACACAGCAGTGTGGGTGAAGGTCACGGCTGTGAGCTGAGTGAAAGGAGACACACACTGGACGATGTCATTCGTGCGGGCAGTGGAATGTGTGGTGACAGACATCAGACTCGTGGCTACTTCGGGATGGGTATTGACTGGAGGGGGCCTGAGGGGTTCTCTGGGGCCTGGAATGCTCCTTGTCTTGATCTGGGTGGTGGCTCCATGAGTCTGCACATATGTAAATGTTCATCGTACTGTATAAGGGGGACCCAAAGAACCCGGAATTTATTTATTAAAAATTATGTATTCATTCTTACATGTTTAAACTTCAGTCACCTTTAAAGCGCTCTCTGTTTGATACAATATACATATAGAGATGCTTTTTCCGCTGCTCAAAACGGTTCTTGAACTTGTCGATGTTGATGTCTTAGTGCTTCTGCCGGTTTTTTGTCTTACCCCTTCCACGTGGGCAAAACGTTTCCTTTTGAAGACTTTTTTCATCCAGGGAAACAAGAAAAAAAGTCACTCTGGGTGAGATCGGATGAATGGCGGGGGGGGCATGGGGGTCGTGCTGTTTTGGGCCAAAAACTGCCTAACACTCAGCACCTGTGGGCAGGTGCGCTCGTAAATCGCCCATCACGAAATGGGCAAGTGGGTTGAACGAATCTCCCCCCAAAACGTCTCTGAAGCCGAACGCAGCCTCTCACAACAACACGAGCTGGTGTACACCGATGCCGATGGGTTCCCAGAACACTTACCCAGTGGGAGAAGTCTGTACCACAAAGGGCCTGCCCTCCAAAAAATAATTCTGGCTTTTTGGAGGGTCCCCCTCGTATGCATGGGATGTGTGAAGTTCACTATTTTTAAATAACACCATTTTTTTTTCAGTTTTAAAAGTATTTTAGCCACCCAAGATTACAGTCAGGTCAACGGCTCTGGGCCTCCAGGTAAGAACTGGGAAGAAGAGTGGGATGAGATGAAGTGGTGTGATTCCGGGGAGATGCCGCCTTTTGTTAAGAGCTCAATTATGAGGCCGGGCGCGGTGGCTCAAGTCTGTAATCCCAGCACTTTGGAAGGTGGAGGTGGAGGCGAGAGGATTGCCTGAGCTCAGGGGTTCGAGACCAGCCTGAGCAACATGGCAAAATCTCTTCTCTACAATAAGTAAATAAAAATTAGAAAAAAAAAAGAGCTCAGTTATGTACAAAGAAGCCCCTAGATGCCTGGTCACTCCTCCCCTCTCCCCAGCCACTGGCAGTGGGGTCACACGCCCTCAGCCCATCACCCGCCAACCCCATGGGGCGCGCTGGAGACCGGTTCCTGCAGCTGCTCTTGTTCCAACCGTGACAGCTGCCCCTACTGCAGGCTCATTGCCGCCCTCCCCTCTCCAGACTCCGGCGTGTTCCCAGATGCCACCAAGAGCGTCCGTGGCCTGGGGAGGAGATCCCGGATACAACCCCTGTCCCCACCGGCAGTGAACACAGTGAGGCTCCCCGGGCATCCCACAGTAACCCATAATCCCAAGGGCAGCTGGCGGGCCGCAGAGGGCGGTGAGAAAGGAACCTCCACCAAGGCACCCCCAGGGCCAAGCTGAGCGAGTCACACTGCTATTAAGAAGCCTTTTCCCGGTGCGGTGGCTCACGCCTGTCATCCCGGCACTTTGGGAGGCAGAGGCGAGAGGATTGCCTGAGCTCAGGGGTTCGAGACCTGCCTGGGCAACTTGGCGAGACCTTGTCTCTATAATAAGAAAAAAAAATTAGCTGAGCGTGGTGGCACAAGCCTATAGTTTCAGCTACTTGGAAGGATGAGGCGGAAGGATCGCCTGAGCCCAGAAAGTCAAGGCAGCGGTAGCCAAGATCGTGCCACTGTATGTCAGCATGGGCGACAGAGTGAGACACTGAGCAGCAGCCTCGGTCAGGACCCCTGCAGCCCAACAGGCAAAGTCCAAGCTTGTAAACTCGACAGGCAAGCTCCTCCTTCACCATCTACCCCAGCCAGGTCTCCAGACAAAACTCCCCACCAAACCCCACCCAAAGAACTGCCCTCCAGTGACCAGCACCCTACCTCTGTTCCCCGAATAAAGAGAGCGTCCCTCATACTCTTTGCCTCTGCCTAGGGCTCCCCTCCATCTGTAATGTCCCTTCTCCCACTCAGGACTCCTACTCACTCTTCAAAACCCACACAGGAGTGCCCACTCAGGTGAGCCCAGCCAGGCTTGTCCACTCTCTCTTCTTCCCACTGCACTGGGCTCACTGCACACTTGCCACGAGGGATGACGGTTTGCATGTTACATTTCACTAGACTTTCCAGCCTGAGAGGTGCTGGACCCCGAGGCCAGGGTTCTAAGACCCCACACCAAGCACCAGCCTGAACCCTCCACAAAGAGGCGAGTGGAGATTTCCTTGCAAGGGTCAGCTGACGTGGAAGTCCCAGCTCCACCGGCTCTAGTGGAGGAGAGTTGAACCCGTCTGTGGAGACGGTGGGCACTGGACCAACAGGTCAAATACAGAGGACTGGTGGACCACACCTCATCTGCAGAATCCCGCGAACTTCCTCCGGGTGGGAGAAGGGGGCCCACGGTCCTCACCTGTGCTGTGGCCTGCTGCTTTCACAGACTGCTTGGTCCAGTCTCTGGCTTTGTCGATGTGGAATAACTTCAAGTCTTCTTCATCTAAGGCAATGTCTCCCCAAAAGACAGCTGGAAAGAAAAAAACGTATGTGGGTCCATGTGGGAGAGCAAGGAAGACAGACGGACGTATGCCCCAGAGGGAGCCAGGTGGGAAAAGACAGCCCATCCGATCACACTTCTCCCCAAGCCTAAGAGACGGGGCTGGTAGAGAAAGAGAAACAGATCACAATTCTGTGGGTCAGAGCCACAACAAAGCCTTTGATAAAATTACTGCCCTCATTTGCTTGGAAGGCAGTTGGTGAACTGAACGAGCTATGGCTTTAAGTGAAAAGATGGATTCAGAATGCAGACAGCATGCCTTGCTTGGCTGCTATGAGCTGAATTTGACAAGGTACTACAAGACACAAATGGGCTCAAAAAAACTGGACAATTTTTGTAAGAATGAAAAAAAAATAGAGTCCAAAAACTCAAGAACTTGGAGAGTTGGAAGAGCCAGCCTATTCTCAGAATGTAACAATAAAAGAAAGCTGAGAACTTGGAGTAACAAAGGCTGATTAAAACACAGCTTTTACTTTGGGAGACCGAGGCAAGTGGATTGCCTGAACCTGCAGGTTTGAGACCAGCCTGGCCAACTGGCGAAACCTCATCTCTACAATAAATCAAAAATTAGCTGGGTGTGGTAGCACATGCCTGTAGCTACTTGGAAGGCTGAGACAGAAGGGTTGCCAGAGCCCAGCAAGTCGACGCTGAGGTGGCCGTGAGTATGCCACTGCACTTCAGCCTGGGAAATGGAATGAGACTCCAACTCAAAAACAAAAATAAAAACAAAAAAAACCCCACAGCTTTGTAGTGTGGAGAAATGGGAACCCTCACTCCTTGCTAGTAGAAATGTAAAGTGGTACAATGGACGTTTCCTTTATGAGAAAATGGAAGCATCTTTAAAAGGTAAACATAAACTTATCATAAGACCCAGCAATTCCGCTCCTAAGCATCCTCCCAAGAGAAATAAAAACATATGTCTACACAAAGACACATGCTCAAATGTGTACAGCAGCCATATTCATGATACCCCCACCTTGAACAATCTAAACGTCCAATTGCTAATAGCAATTTAGCAATTAAAAGGAAAAAACTACACACGTACTACAACATGTGTGAATCTCTACTACATCATGCTAAGTGAAAGAACCAGATGCAAAAAACTACATATTATGATTCAATTTATATGAAGGGTCTAAACGAGGCTAATTTATAGAGCTAGAATTTATAGATAACTTATTTATAGAGCTAGAAAGATTAGTAGGCTGGGGGTGGGAACGAGGACTGGCTGCAAATGAAACTACGGGAACTTTGCAGGGGTGGAAATGTTTTAAAATTGGATTGTGGTGCTGGTTGACAACTACAAATTTACTAAAATCACTGAATCCTACACTTACAATGGGTGAATTGTACAGTATGTCAATTATACTCGGGATGTCTGTTAAGGAAAAAAAAAAAATTCAACCTGTAGCAGGGACCAATCAAGATGGCGTCTGGTCAATTCTTTTAGTTGGAAAATAATAGTTCAGGCCAAGGACGCTAAGACAGTGGTTCTCCCACAGAAGCTTCCTAAGTGCAGGGTAGCAGTAATTCAGTCTGGAGCAAGAGACAGAGAGAGATGTCTAGAAACCAACTCCGTGGCAATGGCACATGAAGCTGGACCAGATAGATGAGATGATGACCGATTCTGTAGAAAAGTTACAGTGCCAAAAAAAGCCAGCATGGCCCAAAGGAGGCCGCAACTGCTTGAGACTTAAGATAACCCCCAATGATCCTTGGGCCCCCATCCTCGTGTAGGAAGGAAACAGACTGAAAAGTCAGCCCCGGTGGATGGCATATTCTCTGACGCCCTCTTCAGATGTGATCAATAAGAAGGGAAAAGAGAGGGCAGGATCTCCTGGGGTGTAGAACCCAAGTGCATGGAAGGAAATGACTGGAGAGCTACTCCCAGGAGGTGGCATCAGGGCTTAGTCAAGGAACCCTCCCTATCCCGGGGTGCCCTTGCAACACGCCCTGCACAAGTTCAAAAATTTTATGGGGCAGTGACGGTTGCATCTCCCAATCTCCCCCTTTTCAAATGGAAGTGCTTGTTATAGCTATCTTGTCTCTGGTCTATCTATGAGGTCTGACAATTAAGTTTGTAAATTGGCCAACAAGCGCTTACGTTAGCAGCACTGTACAAACAACTCGGTAGGATTTCATAGCCTTGGTGTATCAGTGACTCGCCGCTGTGTTCGTATCATCGTGTGGCGGTGTCTTGCTGAGTGGCGTTTATTATCATTGCATGTTTTTGTGTGCCATATCGAGAATGTCAGAGCTTGAATTAGAGCAACGAGTAGACATTAAATTTCTTGTTAAACGTGGCAAGAGTGAACGTGAAATCAGGGATGTGTTAGTCCAAGTTTATGGAGATAATGCCATGAAAGGACAGCAGTGTACAACTGAATTAAATGTTTTTCTGAGGGGAGAGAAAGCATCACTGATGAAAAGAGATCAGGACGGCCGGTAACGAGAACTGATGAAAATATTGCAAAGATTCATCAAATTGTGCATCAAAGCGGTCGGTGGACTGTGAGAAGCATAGCAGACGAAGTAAACGTTGATAGAGAAACAGCTAGGAAAACCTTAACTGAAAATTTTGGCATGACAAAGGTGTGTGCAAAAATGGTCTCCAAGGAGCTCTTGCATCACGACAATGTACCAGCTCACACACCACTGTCTGTGAGGGAGTTTTTAGCCGGTAAACAAACAACTATATTGGAACACCCACCCTACTCACCTGATCTGGCCCCCAATAACTTTTTTTTACTCAAAGATAAAGGAAATATTGAAAGGAAGACATTTTGATGACATTCAGGACACCAAGGGTAATATGACGACAGCTCTGATGGTCCTTCCAGAAAGAGTTCCAAAATTGCTTTGGTGGGTGGACTGGGCACTAGTGTCCATGCAGTTTCCCAAGGGAGTGCTTTGAAGGTGACCATAGTGTTATTTGGTAATGATGTATGTAGCACTTTTTCTAGGATGAGTTCACGAACTTAGTTGTTACACTTCGTATCACTGTATATTGAATGTGTTTGCTAAAGTTCACAAGTCTCCAGATAAAGAAGAGTCCCATCCTGACTCAGTATAGAGACAATCACAGGATCCTGGGCTTTGAGCCTGGTACCGTGACAGGATAGGACTTCAACCTCACAGCGGGGACCAGTCAAGATGGTGCCTGGTGAATCCGTTCCTCCTTTCCGATGGAAAAGAACAGTTGTCCCTCGGGGCATCCTCCTTGAGGAAGGATACGTATGTTGTGTCCATGAGAAGAGAAGGAAGGCAGACTTGTTCACAGAGGGGAGGAGACCTGGGATAGAGTCTATCATTGTTTATAATTTTTGCTGCTTCTCCTGGGGACAAGTTATTCTTCCCCCTCTCTCTGATGTCAGACTTCACCATGTGATTTTTTTTTTCTGGCCGGTGAGGGGGCTGAAACATGTCACTTCCAAGCAGATCCTTTAAGACCTAGCCCATGGTTTGCCATGTTCTCTTTCCCAGAAGACAAAGAACACTCCAGAAACAGGCTGCCCCACCAGGCTGGGACAGAGTGAAGATGGTGTGATTCAGGCCGAACGTGTAGCATGAGACATAAACCTCTGTGGTTATAAGCCACTGAGGCTTAGGATTATTACTGTATCCATAACCCAGATTATAATGACTGCTACATATAGGCTTTGAAAAACAACAAGCTTTCATAGGCTGGTTCTGAAACTTACTAGCTCTGCAACCTTAGACAAGTCACTCAACCTAGCTGAACCACAATTCATCTGTAAACAGAGATAATACTGCCCGTTCTGGGAACTCAATGAGAGAATTAAATGATATCACGTACACATACACACACACACACACACACACACACACACACACACGCACCATGGCTTTGTTTTGTATATCTTTTGAAGGAAGAAAAATATTTTTTAATTTTTTCTTTAAAAAATTTAAGAACCAAGCCCTGTATTTGACACATAGTAGGCAGTTTGACCCAGAGAGCAAATATAACTTTAAAAATGTTGAAACCCAAGTAATCCACCCAAGCTGTCCACCATATCATGAAATCTACAAATTGAGACTCATGGTCCCCACTGACTGGTAATGTTTATTCTAAATGTCATTTTCTCAGCTTTCTTATATAGTCACATGGCACAAGAGAAACGAATATGCAAAAGAATAAAGCTGGACTCCTACCCCACACCATATACAAATTTTCATTCAAAATGAACCAACGGCCTAAATATAAGAGCTAAAACCATAAAACTACTGGAAGAAAACAGAAGCATAAATCTCCCTTGCCTTAAATTTGGCAATGGCTTAGATACAATGTCAAAAGCATGAATAACAGAGGAAAAAAAATAAATAAATCGAACTTCATAAAAATTATAAACTTTTGTACATCGTGATATTATCCAGAAAAGAAGACATTATCAAGAAAGTGAAAGGACAGCCTACAGAATGAAAGAAAATATACATAAATCAGCCGGGCTCGGTGGCTCAGCCTGTAATCCCATGCTTTGGGAGGCTGAGGTGAGTGGATTGCCAGAGCCCACAGGTTCGAGACCCGCCTGGGAAACTTGGCGAGACCGCATCTCTACAATAAATCAAAAAATCAGCCGGGCGTGGTAGCACGTGCCTGTACTTCCGGCTACTCGGAAGGCTGAGGTGGAAGGATCGCTGGAGCCCAGCAGGTCGAGGCTGCAGTGGCCAGGAGTGGCCACTGCCCTCCAGTCTGCTGGGCGACAGAGTGAGACTCCAACTCAAAAAAAAAAAAGAAAATATACATAAATCATATATCAGATAAGGGTCCAGTATCCAAATACATAAAGAACTCTAGCAAGCCGGGCTCGGTGGCTCAGCCTGTAATCCCGCACCTTTGGGAGGCTGAGGTGAGTGGATTGCCTGAGCCCGCGGGTTCGAGATCCGCCTGGGCAAGCGAGACCTCATCTCTACAATAAGTCAAAAAATCAGCCGGGCTTGGTAGTGCGCGCCTGTAGTTCCAGCTACTCGGAAGGCTGAGGCGGAAGGATCGCCGGAGCCCAGCGGATCGAGGCTGCGGTGGCCGGGAGCGGCCACTGCCCTCCAGTCTGGGCGACAGAGTGAGACTCCAACTCAAAAAAAAAAAAAAAAAAGAACTCTAGCAACTCAGCAACAAAACGCCCAGTTTCAAAATAAGCAAAGGATTTGAATAAATACTTCTCCAAGGAAGATCTATAAATGGCCCACACATAAAAAGATGCCCCAAGACATTGGTCATTCGGGAAATGCAAATCGAAACCACAGTGAGGTACCAGTCACACCCATCAAGGATGGCCATGATAAAAATCGAGGAAAGGACAAGTGTTGAATACAACAAATGCTTTGCTTGGGGATGCCGACTTTGTACATGGCAGTCTTTCTGACAATTCCTTGAAGTCTGACTGTCATCTAAAACCCCCTTGGAATGTGTGACAAGGTTGACTTGGTCCAAGAGGGTTTCCAGCAGCCTGCCCTGAGCCCCACCCACTTCCCAGAGACTTGGCACAAGAAAATCCACAGCACGGTGCCATTTTTCCCCCAAAGAAAAAATGTTCTATGTTAACTATGACATTGACAATGGCATGCCGTCGGGAGGGTATACTTCTCAAACTTCTGGGAGACGAGAGAAGCCAGAGGGTGGGAGGATAATGGGGCAAAGAACAGGCACTAAGGAAGCCTCACCAGACGAGGCGGTAACATAATGATCTCCCAACTTCTGTGCTCACGCGATCCAACACAACTTACAAAAACTCCACACCCCTATGGACACACCGTCCGCCTGTCAAGATTTTTCACCATAAGTATAAATGCTCTTACTTCGCTCATAAGAAGAAGAAAACAATACACATTTTATAAGATGAGGATTGACTACCTTTGGAATAATATATTTGGAATCGATGTTGCATGCTAGAATTTGGAAGATGGATACAACCACCTTACGGAATAACATGCGGAATGGGGAAGAAAATGAGAAAAATGTTCACCATGCATTTGATCCACAAAGCTTGAAAAATATTGCCAGGCGCGGTGGCTCACGCCTATAATCCCAGCACTTTGGGAGGCTGAGGTGAGACGACTGCCTGAACCCACTGGTCCAGAGAGCAGCCTGGGGCAACTTGGCGAGACCTCGCTTCTACAATAAATCAAAAAATTAGCCAGGCATGGTGGCACGTCCCTGTAGTTCTGGTTACTTGGAAGGCTGAGGCGGAAGGATTGCCTGAGCCCAGCAGGTCGAAGCTGCAGTGGCCATGAGTGTGCCACTGCACTCCAGCCTGGGCGACAGAGTGAGACTCCAACTCAAAACAATAATAATAATAATAATAATGGAATCGGCCCATATTGATCCCATTTTACTGATTAAGAAACTGAGACTCAGAGAAGAGAGTGACTTCCCTGGGGTCACGTGATGAGCAGGTGACAGAGCCATAATCCCCGAGCCAGGGCTCTAGCCAGTCCCACAGCCGCCTTCCTCGGCTCTCAGCGTCTACTCAGCTTCCAGGACCGGCTCCAGTTTCACAAACCCAGCATACGGACCGAATTCCACTTTACACACACTAAGGAGCGTCGTCATACGAGATGCTGTGTAGGCCGAGCGTCTCAGGCACTGAATCAGCCGGGTGCACGAGTCCTGCCTGTGCAACCTTGGGCAAATAACCTCTCTGCGCCTCCATATCTCCATCTTTCAAATGGGGATAAAGAATGTCTAATATCTTCCCCACAGGGTTGTGGTGAGCATCGCATGAGATCATAGGAATAAGTGCCAGCACCTGACCCCACCCAGTAAATAAGGGACCGTCTGAAGATCTGCACCCTGCACACATCAAGGTCCCCAGCAATGGCCCGCACTCCTGGGAGACCCAAGAGATGTCCAAGAGACGTCCTGACAAATATGGTCCCCGCGGGAGGCACCGACTAATCGCTGGCACCCGCCCAGGGCAGCGCTCACCCACAAGGAGAGCCTCTCCCCAAAGCAGCCTAGACTCCCACCCTATGGTCCCACTGGCTTCCTGAGACGGTGCCTGGTCCCAAACGCCACCCTTCTGATCTCCAGATCCTGCCCCAGGGTGCCACCGAAGGTTTCTAGGGATGCCCCTCCAAGTCGCAGCCCGAGGAGGCCCTTTACTCAGGGGACACCTCCCACGGGAGCTTCCTCTGTGCCGCACTGAGCCCCGGACTCTCCCCTACCTCAGGCTCAGACTTAAAGCCTTCAGGCCAGAGTGACCGGCAGCCCAGGACAGAGGCCCAGAACCAAAATGCCTTCTAGACTCTTCCCCCAGCCCCTCCCATATTGATCCCATTTTACTGATTAAGAAACTGAGACTCAGAGAAGAGAGTGACTCCCCTGGGGTCACATCAAAATATATTAGCCACATGTGGCAACTTAAATTCATGAAGATGGGATACATGGACGCTCTGCGGGAAGTTGGAGCGGTTTGCTCAAGGTCACACTGCGAGTCATTGGCAGAGCCGAGACTCAGGTGCAAGGCAACGCTCGTGACATTCGGGACTGAGCTTGCCAGGCCCACATCTGGGAGCCAGAGATGAAAACCCCTAGACGAGAGGCGGTAGGAATTGGCCCTCCTCGGCAGTCTAAACAAGCCTAAGACGGCTATGGGGGGGCCAGCACTCCAGACTCCCACAGCAGTGTGATCTTCGAACCAAAGGTGCTTCCAGTTCAGTCTCCAAGCCCCATCCCGTTGCATCTAATGCTATATCTTCCTGGAGAAGAGCAGGGCGATAAGAGGTAAGTTTCAAAAACCACCGATAACTCAGGGAACAGCAAAGAGTGCTGCGATTGATTAGTGATGTCTGTCATGGACACATGTGGGGAGGGCGACCCTCAGGGCACACACTGACCAGCCTAGCTCTCCTCCCTAGAAAGCAGCTCATGGAGACACTGCTGCAGGAGAGAGACCAGACACTGGCTAGCAAAGCAAATGCTCTTCTTAGAAAACCTAAAAGAATGAACTGGAAAGTGATCCCAAATGAATAAGATACTGTAAAAAGAGACAAGAAAAAAAATAATGTGTCAGCAATGACACACCACACCACCGTTCAAAGGATGCTTTCTGTGATGCTGGAATTCTGAGCTCTGCAACATGGCACCCACTAGCCCCATGTGTCTACTGGGCACTTGAAATGTGGTCAGTGTCACTTGAGGAACTGACTTTTAAACTGTATCCCATCTTAATGAATTTAAATTGCCACATGTGGCTAATATATTTTGATTATGATATAATATAAAATATAAAATTATATATGAATAAAAATGCTGTAATATACAAATTCTATTTAAAATAACAAAAAAAAAATCATACATCCAGAAATAACCTTGACGAGAAAAGTGTGGTACTATGTCAGGAAATGTAAAAATCCCACTAAAAGCTATAAAAAATGTCTGACATAATGTGTTTATGAATAGTGGAGACTACAGTAAAAAAATAATATATGTGTGTGTGTGTGTGTGTATATATATATATATATATATATATATATATACACTCTTTCCAAATTAACGTGTAGGTTTAATACACTTCAATCAAAATCCCAATAATTGTTTTTATTACTGACAAAATGACATTAAAATTCATCTGCACAATTAGGTGCCAACAGTCAAGAAAAAGAGGACCAGAGGAGGACTGGCTTGATCAGACATTGAAATATACGTTGTAAAGCTGTAATAATTCTGCAACGTGGAACAGTCTGGAAGCAGTCCCTAGGTTAATAAAAGGAAACTCCAAAGGCCTAATATCTAGGATCTACAAGAAATTCAAACACGCTGAAAAGAAAAGAACAAACAGCCCCATTTAAAAGTGGGCAAAAGACATGAATAGACACTTCTCAAAAGAAGATATACAGGCAGCCAACAGACTAATGAAAAAGTGCTCAGCCTCACTCATTGTTAGAAATGCAAATCAAAACTACACTGAGATACCACCTAATCCCAGTAAGAATGGCCATCATTAATAAAACAAACAACGACAGATGCTGGCGAGGATGTGGAGAAAAAGGAACACTTCTACACTGCTGGTGGGAATGCAAACTAGTACAACCTCTTAGGAAGACAGTGAGGCGATTTCTGAAAGAACTGGAAATTGACCTTCCATATGACCCAGCAATTCTCCTCTTGGGAATATACCTGGAGGAACTTAAATCATTCTACAAATACCAGGCTGTTTTAGTTACTGTAACCTTGTAATCAAGTTTAAAGTCTGGAAGTTTGATACCTCCCATTTTGCTAAGGATTATTTTGGCTATTCATGGTCTTTTATGTTTCCATATGAATTTCTGTATTGTAATTTCCAGGTCTGAGAAGAATGATGTTGGTAATTTAATGAGTATTGCATTAAATCTGTAGTTTGCCTTTGATAGGATGGACATTCAACAATGTTAATTCTTCCAATCCATGAGCATGGAATATTTTTGCATTTGTTTGTGTCTTCTTGGATTTATTTGAGCAGTATTTTGTAGTTTTTATTGTAAAGGTATTTCACTTCTCTGGTTAGGAAGATGCCAAGGTATTTCATTTGTGTGTGTGTGTGTGTGTGTGTAGCTATTGTGAATGGGACTGTGCTTTTTGTGTGTTTCTGTCTGTTTATTGTTGGTGTATAGGAATGCAACTCTGTTTTGCATGTTTATTTTATAGTGCAACACTTTTTTTTTACAGAATCTCTTGGCATTTCAAGGTATAGGGTCATGTCATCCACAAAAAGGGATAACTTAATTTCCCCTTTTCCTGTTTGGATACCCTTGATTTCCTTCTCTTGTCTAATTGCTCTAGCTAGGACTCCCAACTCTATGTTGAACAGGAGAGGTGACAGTGGGTAGCCTTGACTTGTTCCGGTTTTCAGGGGAAATGGTTCCAATTTCCGTCTGTTTAGCAGTATGTTGGCTGTAGGTTTATCGCAGACAAACTAACTATTTTGAGGTATGTTGCGTCTATGCCCAGGTGTTCAAGGGTTTTTGATCGAGAAGGGATGCTGGATTTTATCGAAAGTTTTTTCTGCATCTAATGATATAATCATGTTGTTCTTGTTTTTCCATCTGTTGATGTATTTCATTACATTTATGGTCTTACAGATGTTGAACCAGCCCTGCATCTCGGGGATGAAGCCTATTTGGTCATGGTGAATGATTTTTGAGATATGTTGTTGGATCCAGTTTACCAGAATCTTTTACATCTATGTTCATTAGGAATATTGACCTGTAGTTCTTTTTCTTTGTTGAATCTTTACCTGGTTTGGGTATCAATGTGTTTTAGCGTCATAAAATGATTTGAGAAGTGTTCCATCTTTCTCAATTGCTTGGTATACTCTCAATAGGATTGGTATCAGCTCCTCCTTGTATGTTTTGCAGAATTTTGCTGGAAGCCATCTGGTCCAGGGCTCTTTTTTTTGTAGGTAGTTTTCTTATGATGACGTCATCTTTCTAGGTTGTTAGTGATCTATTTAGGGTCTCAAGTTTCTTCTTGTTTCAACCTTGGGAGGTTTTGTAATATCAGAAAGTCCTCCATTTCATTTAGGATTTTTAGTTTGTTTCCATACAAGTAAACATAGTAATCTCTGATAATCTTTTGTATTTCTTTGGGGTCAGTTGTGACTTGATCTTTTGCATTCCTGATTGTGTTTATTTGGACTTTTTCTCTCTTCAATGTTGTGTATCCCTTCAAAGAACCAAAATTTTTTTCATTGATTTTTTTCTATTATATTTTTGTCTTCTATGTCCTGTATTTGGGCTTTTATTTTGATGATCTGAATTCTTCTGCCGAGGTTAGGGTTTTGATGGTCTTGTTTATCCACCTTCCTTAGGTGATCTGTTAGGCTGATAACATGTGATCTTTCTATTTTCTTCATTTGTGTTCACTGAGATATGAAGTCCCGTCTTAGTACTGTTTTCATGGCATTCCAGAGATTTTGGTAAGATGTTTCTTCATTTTCATTTGTTTCCAGGAAACTTAATTTCTGTTTTGATTTCTGTGTTGACTTGGGAGTTGTTCAGCTTCGTACTGCTTAATGTCCATGTCTTTGTAGGTTTTGGGGGAATTTTGTTGGTGTTGATATTTATTTTTATTCCACTGTGGTCTGAGAAGGTGCATGGCAGTATTTCAATCTCATGAAATTTGTTTATGCTTAACTTATGGAAAGGTCTTGTTTTCTAAATTCAGACAAATGTATAGTAAGTGAATACCAAGCAGGCTGGCCCTTCATGGGCATCTAACACTTTCTCATGATCTTCCCATTTTTGTTCAGAGAGAGAGAGATACTACTTGACCCTCAATCAGGCAAATTCATACCTCCTTTCTCCCTCAACAAACACGGAACCAATCTTCATGTGCTTTAGCCACAATTCTTTTTCCCTTGTCAATATTCAGTAATTACATTTTAAAAAAAAAGTCTGTGAATGAGCTTGAGAGCAGTCTCTTATACTTTCCCATGAGGCTGGCCTATGTCTTCCTGTCCTTTGGTCTATATTTATTCATTCAGCAGACATACCCTGATGCCCCACTGTGTGCCAAGTGGGACACCGGTCACTGTGAGTACCAGGAAAGCAAGATGGACACCATTTCTGCCATCTGTATACATCCCGATAAGTCTTTACCAATATGAACAGTGTGGCACAGGAGGGGAATAGGATGCAGAGTGCTATGGGAGTACCTAACCGATGAAGGGGTGGAGGGAAAAGTGTTCCTGTCAAGAGGGAGAGTATCTATGAAGGCCCTGGGGCATGAGACAGCGGGAGGAGCTCGGAGGCACAGGATGGCCCATATTACTGAGCTGGCCTATAATAGACCTTCAATACAGTGGGAATGAATGAATGAATGAGCAGAGTATGTTGAGAAACAAGGGGAGATAAGGATGGAGAAGTACCCTTAGGCTGAGTCACGAAGTCTTTGAAGTCTGTTACAAGAAATTTTGACCTTGATCCTAAATGCAAGGGGAAGCCATGGAAGTATTCTAACCAGCAGCGATGTGATCGGATTTAATGCTTCTTCAGAAATACCAGACCACTGAGCTGTGACTGTCTCACTACCAACCCATCCTGACACCCACAATGTGAATGTGAAGTTTCTTCCCTATGCTCCCAGAGAGATGAGGCAGCTGAAAGTGCAGCAGACCCATGGGAATTGTCCCTCCTTTCCTATCAGCCTTTCCTGCAACAGTCGAGGAGTTTTACCCATGGGGAAACTACATCTTGCGTACCTGAGAGCCATGTTCTTGAAACCAGGCTTGCCATTCTGGGTGGCAACTACACTAGAAATTAAATTACTTAAAGAAACTAAATAAATTATCAAAGGTCACAGATCTGGAAGTGGTTGGATGAATAGAGATTTAAATCCAGATCTGCTTTCGCCCCTATAGCATCTCCTTCTGGAAGCTCTAGAGAAGTCATCTGGCTCTGCCCACATTTCCTGTTTCAGAGATGGGAAACTGTATAGATCCCAAGGCCACAGGTGATTGGACCAGAGGAAATCATCTGATACGATATGCACCAATCAAAATTCCTTATCTGAGAATTTAGTCTTTGGACATTGAAAGACTAATCCAGATAACTAAAGCATAGAGATGAGGGACCTTCAGGGCTGAGACTGTCATTTTGGCATAGCTATGATGGGCTATGTAAAGGAACAGAAAGACTTAGGGTGCAGAAGGAGAAAATAAAGATGCACATCTGCGGAAAATAGCAGAGCTGAGCATCCATGTCCTTTTGAGAGCTCAAGAGACAGCAAGTAGCTGAGCTTCCCGTCACTGGATTCCATGAGATTTTCTACATTTTAAAAAATTTGAGTTGAACGAATGTGTTTGTTTCTGCCCACCACAGATCCCTGAATAAAACACAATCTACAAAACACAAGAGATATTCAAGAGGGCATGCTCATGAGATGAGTGAGTGTTTTACAGACAGATGAAAAGATTTGGGGTGTCCGTGGGTTTCTCTGTAATATCTCTGCCCAGCCACTCTAAAGAAACAGGGCAGAGACACCATGCAGCCAAGGGAGAGCGAAGTGGGAAATGTGTCAAGTACAGGGCCACAAAATGAAAGATGCTTCATTAGGGTTCGGCATCTGCTTCTTAAGAAAAGAAGAGGAGCACAGCCCAGGCCTCCTCTCTCCCTGCAGCTTCACCACTAAAGACAGCTGGGTGATGGGTTTCTGTATCCGACGAATCTGCTTCATTTTTCGTTCCTCTGTCAACTGCAATGTGAGACAGCTCGAGAAGAAATTAATACTCGGAGTCGGTGTCAGCCCCACTGACAGCAGATCAAGGCTGAAAGACAAATTGCTCATCACAGTTCAGGGAGCCGGAGCCGAGAGAAGACAGCCCTGCTATCCCCTGTGAGCTCCAAGCAGCTTCCCCAGTGGCTAACTTTGCACCCACCCTGACTTCTGCCTGCCTGCAGGGTTTGTGGGGGGTTTCAGGGGGCTGGTTCTGGGGGAGAAGCCCACTGGGCTTTCTTGGGGCCCCTTGTCTGCCCTGTTTGCAGCATAATATTATGTCCCTGGTATGACCGAGTCTAATGCTCTGGAAAAGCTGTCCCTGTGCATCACCTGTCACCAGTTCATCCCAAGTCACAGGTTCTCAGTTTTCCTTATGACACTTTGACCACCTGACCATGAGGGATATTGTGTTTTGTGGGTCGAGTCCTGCACAAACTCCTGACCTGAACGTCGAATGGGGACTGCTGTCTAGCCCATGCTGCACTGGCTAAACTAAGTGCCCTGGCAGATGCGACCAGGTCACATCTGTTTGGAGAGAGGGTGGCTTTTCTAGTTTGCACTAAGGTGCTACTTCCATTAGTGAACCTCCTGGCAACATTGTATTTCAGAGCTGTTAGTTTGTTTTCCTCTTTCTTTTCTTTCTTTTTAAATTTTTTTAGAGACAAGGCCTTACTCTGTCACACAGGCCAGAAGGCAGTAGCCCAATCATAGCTCACTGCAGCCTCAACTTCTGGGCCCAAGTGATCCTCCTGCCTCAGCCTACCCAAATAGCTGGGACTTCCACTGTGCACCATCATACCAGGCTAATTTTTATATTTTTTTGTAGAGAGAGGATCTCACTATGTTGCCCAGGCTGGTCTTGAAGTACTGGCCTCAATAGATCCTCACACCTCAGCCTCCTAAAGGGCTGGGATCACAAGCATAAGCCACCATGCCTGACCCTATAGGTTTTGTTTACGTTCTGTTACCCTCAAGTAGAATGTATACTCTGTAAGGGAAGATACTGTACCGGAAATATCCCATTTGCCTCTCCAGGGCCGCTTGCCAGGTTTCTCCTCCCTGCCTTGTGCCCTAAGAGGATGACAAATTAATGACCTTCCTTGCTCTCCAGGATTCAACCAATAGGAAGCGCCATAGGAGATCAAAGGGTGGGAGGAGAGAGGGGTTGGAGTGTCTGTTCTCAGCGGTCTTCTTTCTGCTGCATTGACTTGGTTGGTTGTGACTATGTCAGAGGCTGTGGCTCCTGCCACATGGTCTCTCTCTACAAAACTACTCTCTTCACTTCTGACTGGTCACTCTCCCTTGCTTTGTCCCTTCAGGCCTGAGGGTGGTAAAGTCGCCCTATTTTTACTAGCCCTGTGGTACTGCACAATCCCTCTTGGATTTTTTACACACGGCCTACCTGTGCAAACTGTCCCTTTATTCAACTCTTCCTCAAATCCCCAATTTGAGTGCACCACCTCTTTCCTACCCGGAGCCCAGTTAAGAAATCGAGACAATGCTTGGTTCGTTGCTCTGCCCCCAGGCCCTAGAAGAATGCCCAGCACAGAACAACCACCAGTATTTGTGGCATGAATGAAATCTGATTCCCCAAAGTGGCAGGACTTAGATTGTCAGTACTTTGTCAAAGACTCACCAGCATCCTCGTTATTCAGCCCCGTAGCTCGGCTGTTGGAAACTAGTCACGAGGACGATTCCTCCCACCTAATCCTTCGATGTTCAGCAGTTCTCAAACCTCCCTGTTCTCATTTATTTCAGACAACAATTAGACCCTGTCTGAAAAAATGTTGCTTCTGCGCTTGCCCTGGGGGATGGAGAGAGGAATAAATGACACCTTTAGAGGAGCATCCTTTTTGATTTCTGAAAAAAGAAAAAATTCCCTGCTATTCTCTTTTTCTTTCCGCCCATTTGCCAGACCCTGTCTCCTAAATTAGTGCTAGAGGGTGCTCGCTGACCAGGATAATCCTACTGTGAAAAAAAGCGTGAAGCAATAACACAGTACGCACACCAGAGCTGCTTAGTCCAGGGAGCCATCATGCATTCACACAAAGGCATACATCCTCGGGGGCAGCTGTCTGAGGGTTGTTGGACATAATGGCCAGGTGGCAATATTCCAGTCCTGGACTATGCAGTATTTTCTCTCCAGGGTTTTGCAGAAATGACACTGTCAGAGGAAACAATGAATTAATGGCCACACGACAGGAGCCTTGAGACTAATGGTACCCAACTCAGAAAAATGCAGGAGACGACTAGAAGGCAATTACGACACAGTCCGTGCCTACAACTCTGTCATTACCATCCGAGCATTGCGAGGAAGCCTCTCTCCTTTGGAAGGTCACATTTGTGTGGTGCCAAGTGGTTGAGAGAGACACAGGGTAGATATTTCTATGGAGAATTCTCCAGAATCATATGCAAACACCCCATCCATCTCCCCTCTCTCCCTCCTTTTCTCTCTCTCTCTCTCTCTCTCTCTCTCTCTGTTTCTGTATCTCTCTCTCTCTCTCTCTCTCTCATACACACACACACACACACACACACACACACACACGGACACACACACTCCAATTTAAATGCTTCAGTTCTTCTACTTTCCAAACCCGGTTCCCACAAAGCTTTGTTTACGCAGGCTAGGCGCCTACTTGACAAGTAGCTTTTGATTAAAAACACCGAACTCTGCCCAAGTAATTGTGCTGCACACAAGAAAAACATTTGAGGGCCTGAGGAGAAGTTCCTCTTTATTCCCAGGAAAACTGAAATGCCATTTTTTTAAAGGAAAAAAACCTCTGTCTTGCATAGTTTGAACAAAGCTCACATCTGTACATTCTAGTATTTGCTAGAATTTTCTATAATGAGCATTTGGGTTATTTTTCAACCACTATTTTTTATGACAAAGTCATAAATGTATCCATTTGTGTCACCAAAAGGACAAGCACTACACATAAAAAGGAAAAGTTTCTCTTAATTATTACTCCCTGTCCATCTCCCAGCTCCAGAGGTAAATACTTTTATGCATATGAAAAGACTCCTCCCACACCTTTTTCTAAATCGGTATGGATGTATCTATAGGAATCTTTACACATATTTTATTTTGAGTATCATCTTGTTTTTAATAAATGGGGTTATGCCTCATGTATCTGTTCCACAATTTTTAAAAATTTAACTGTCTTAGAGATGTTAGAATCAGTGCATAGAAAATTGCCTTATTGTTTTAAGCCACTGCCTTGAATTCAGTAGTATTACCAAATTATAGTTTATTTCCTTAGGTCTCCTCAGATGCATATTCCAGTTACTCTTAATGTCTCACTCTGCCATGCAATGCAATGGTAAAATATTTGTACATTGCCTACTTGGACACATGAGCCAATACTTCTATATGGGAGAGATAATTAAATCAGTTAAGATACTTTGGGCTGAAAATGAAAGAAGATCCAAGTAACTAAACAATAAGGGTTTTATTTTCTCATGTCATTGGAGAGTCTGAAGGTAGGGTGGTTCTAAAGATGGCTAATTCAATGGCTCAATGCCACTATTCTGGAACCGGGTGCATTCTTTCCATTTTTCTGGTCTGCTATTCTCAATGAGTTGGGGATGCCTCCCCCAGGGGTCACATGATGGCTGGAGATCTAGGTGACACCTGCTGATGTGACTCCTCAGCTTTCCTTGGGTCCTCTTGGCTAGGATCAGTCTGTAAGCTCACACATGCACCCATCACTGGCAAGGGGGATGGGCTGACCATGACTGGTGTGGACCAGTCATGATTCCTTCTCTTGTTCTTGGAAGAAGAAAGGAAGAGGAAATGGATTTTATTAATCAAAGTAACCTCCAGGAACTCTGTACCAAATCACAGCCTACCCGAGTATCTGAGTACAAGTTACTCTACATCTTCAATCACACTTCAAAAGGCATTTGAATTTCTGCCATTGTGATAGGCAGAAAGAGGATCTCATTGTTGTTTTCTTGTACTTACCTAATTATTAATGAGATTGAGGATCATCTTTATATTTATCATTTATATTTTCTCTTCTGAGAATCACCTACTTGTATTATTTGCCTTACTTTCCACTAGATAGTTTGTTGTGTTTTGTTGATTTGTAAAATGTTTATTATATGTACATCCTGTAAGCACATATAATCATAAAATTGTGGAAGGTTCTTAAGAGTAGGGTACACTTAAATTATCCACCTTTGTTCTTACTTAGAGCCTCAAGTGCTCCTACAACAGTTCAGAGAGCAGAAGGAGATCCATTTCATGGAAAAGGCTATGGTGGTATGATTTCTAAACCATGAGCTTCAGAACAAACGTTCCTAGACAGATGTTAAAAGGCAACTGGAAAACGCCACCTAAAATGTCCTACTTCTAGGGTCTCACCATGCATAGGGACCACCTCTGTTTTGGTTCTGACCACTTCTTAGCTGTGTGACCTCGGGCCCATCATTTTACCTCTCTGAGCCTTGTTTTACTGGTTGTAAAATAGTCTTCCCCCTTGCACGAGCATGTAGCACTGTGGTTCTCTACCTGTAACCTGGGCAGTTCAGAAGTGGCCAAAAGACAATGCCTTAAGAAGCAGTCCTCTATCAACAGTGACAAGTGATTGCAGGCAAGTATCTGGGTTGCCTTGCTTTCAGATGAAACAACTCTGAGACATGTTCTACACCAGGATTTGACAAACTACAGCCTACCAGTCAAATCTAGCTCACCACTTGTTTTTGTAAATAAAAAACAAATAAAGCTTTATTGGAACACAGCCGCACCCATTTGTTTACATATCTATGACAGTTTTCATGCTAGGCAGAGTTCAAAGGGCAGAGTTGTGCTACAGAGACTATATACCCTGAAAAGTCCAAAATATTTATCATATGGCCCTTTCTTTGTTTTTTTTTAATTTTTATATATTAGTGTTGTTTTGTTTTGTTTTGTTTTTGTAGATATGGAGTCTCATTATGTTGCCCAGGCTGGTTTTGAACTCCTGGCTTCAAGCAGTCCTCCTGCCTCAGCCTCCCAAAGTGCTGGGATTACAGGTGTGAGCCACCACTCCCAGCTCTGTGTGGCCCTTTCTAGACAAGTTTGTTGACCTAGACTCTACACTACGCCCCAGCGGATCCAGCAGAGGTGAGCCCAAGTTGCTCACGGTAGTTACCTGCTTCCTCACTAACACACCTTCGTCTCCCCTCATGGTACTTCCTGGGGTCACGTCCCAAATACACTGCTTGTGCTCAAAAAGCTGTAACGTCCTGGATAGTCTTAGAAGAAAAGTAGGTAGAGTGGGAAAACACAGGGCATTATGGACCATGATGGATCTGAGGCACAGAGCCAAAGTATTTTCAGAGTTAACCATCCCCCTCATCTCCTGTCACTTCCACAAATCGCCACCAACACACACACACACACACAGTCAGCTGGCCATTCCTTAGCAGTGGTGGTTTTACTCACATTACCATTAATGGTTGGTGGCTTGCAAACTAAGTGGAAAATGCAAATGGAAGATGAATATGCCTTTCTCTCCTCTGCATTTTAAGGAAAGCACCCTGACTCCTGTCTGGTGTGCCACATGAAAGAGGTAGACTTTCTCTATATGGAAACATATCTGTTTAGTCTGTACATACACATATTTTCATGCATAAAATAAGTCATCAAACATCTCTCCTAGAAGAGGAAAGGATGCCTAAAATCTCATGATTGTATGCAATGCTACAATAATGCCACTATCAAAATTCAGAGGACAAGCCTCTAGTGTCTTAAGTACACCTTGCATCTTCCCACCTCTGGACATTTACACAGGCTACACCTGCTGCCTAGCACAATTTCTTGCACTTTTATCATCATTTGGATCTCAGTTTAGATATCACCTTCCCACAGAAGCCTTCCCCAATCCTTCCTCCAAGTGCTCCCTGCAGGTCAGGTCCCTGTAGCACCGTGTTGTTATGCTTATTAAATTTACCCATTGTGATTCTTATCAGAATAACTAAATACATGTTTAATTTCTTCCTCTCACACATGTCTATAAGCTTCCTGAGGTCATAAATCACATCTCTCCTGTTTACATCATAGCCCCAGCCCTGATACTCAATGGATACTCAATATATTTTTTAAGTAGGCGAATGAATGGATAGATGAATGAATGAAAGGATGAATGAATGATTGGACCCTTCAGAGAATCCAGTGGCCATTTTTTTAGTGTAATAATCCCAAGATGAATCATGGGATGACCTAAAGAAGCTCCCTGCATCTAAAATTCTAACCTGCATGGGAATCACCTGGAGATCTTGTGAAAAATGCAGATTCGGATTCAGTACCTCAAGGCTGAGACTCTGCTTTTCTGACAAGCCCCCACGTGACACAGATGCTTCTGATCCCTGGGCCACTCTTTGAGTAACAAGGACTTAGATGATCTTAAGCAACAACAGTGGCAGGTAAATTTATTTTTAAAGTGCCAGTTTTGCCTCCATTAACATTTATTTTTACAAAAGTTCTAAAAGCAGCAATACTTCCAGGTGGGGCAGCTGTACCACTCGGCTTAACTTTTGGACGTTTAACCTCAGACCAGCTAGTCAGACCTTAATGCATACTCAAAATTCTATGTGATGCTATTTCTCGATTTGAAATCACGTACCTCACCAAGGCACTCAGTTCCATGATGCTACTTTGTTTAAAAATGTGAGGACGGGATGTTAGGAGCCTGAGCTGAATCCAACTCAAGAAGCATCAGAAAATAGGATGTCACCCAGATGTCTCTGCAGCTCCTTAAGCCACAGTGGGACCAGTAGCTGTCTGTCATTCACATTGGGATCCTACTGTCACCATTCATGATGGTGATGACTTCTTTTTCTAAGTATGTGAATGTATCTGTGTGTGTGTGTGTGCGTGTGTACAAATGAAGACACATGCATATATATATGTATGTATGTATGTATATACATAAGTATGTATTTGTGTATGTATGTCTTATCTTCTCATAAATGCTGTTTACATCTGGGTGCTTTCAGGATTTATAGAAGATATTCTGAGCTGTAGATCCTGAGGACCTCAACACTCACCGTCAAACTGTTGGAATACCAGACAATGGTTCAATGCTTTAGGCATGGATCAATGTTAGAACTAGAGCTCTAGCCTCAGACCAATCTGGATTGGAGAAATACCAGCCATACTTCATCGCTGTGTGCCTTTGGGCAAGTTACTTAACCATCCTGGACCTCAATTTCTGCTCTGTAAAATGACAGCTATAATAATCCCCACCTGAAAGGGTTGTTGTGAATGTCAAGCCAAATGGTGTGTGTAATGTGCATGCTCCAGGGTCTGGCATATGGCAGGTGTCGACAATATAGAGCTTTTGTTATTGTTATTATTGTTGTTGTTGATACCCCAGAGAAAGCTAAGAGAATTTTGATGTGTAGGTTGAAAGGACTCTTCTGCATTAGAATAAGTGAAGGTCTGGTGTCTTTTTCTTTCATCCGAGCCTGGAGCAATGTTCATCCTGGAGCATTCACCTTCTGGAAGCCTTCCTCAGCAGGGTCCCTCAGCATGCCAGTGGGCTGCTTGGCATGTCTGAGTGCTTGAGATACTTGTCATTTCATTGCTTCACTCAACTGTGCGATTCTGTGTGCAATACTGCAAAAAGCAGAGGCCAAAACTCAGGACAGGGCTCTGGAAACATTCAGAGATCTGTGATTACAAGGCCAGCTAACGCAAGGCCCCTCAGTATAAGTAACACAAGCCCCTTCAGAGAGCAAAAGAGGAGAATTTAACCCAGACACAGGGGTGTCCCGTGGCGTTCATGGGTAGAAAATGCAGTGGGAACTCCCAAAGGGTGGCCCTAGGACTCAGGACATCACTGGCCTCATCCCGACACTTTACCTCTCCCCATACCCACACTCCACAGACCAGCAGATGTGGAAGAATGTGGCTACTCCCAGAGACCCTACTTCTCTGAGAACTTCCTCCTGCTGGGCTGTAGCCAACTTTGAACCAAGTGGCACAGCGCCCCTTTCTTCACCTCAGCAGTAAGCAGAGGTGGACACTTGGCCTAAATTGACCAGTCAGTTTCTTCCCTGATCATGTGGAATTGGGGCTGAGTAGTCTTGGCTGGTTTTCTCATCTGTGAAATGGTGCTAATAATAGTAACGTTCTACCTTGTAAGACTGTGGCAGTGTTGGAACGAGAGATTCAATGCCAAGTTCTTACCCAACACAGGTTACATAATATGTCCTCAGTAAAAATAAGACTGCTATTATCATTGTTAACCCTAACACCAATCACCCTAGCAGAAGGCCTAGCACAGAGTAGTGCTCAATGAATAGATAGGGGATGAATGAATGAATCAGTCAATCAATCAGGGAATGCCCTAGGCTATAATCACTCATGCTATTTGATGTTCAGCTGTAGCAGTACATGAGCTGCATGTTTGTGCAAAATATGTCTCTGAAAACAATGGCCTTTGACTCCTGAACAAAACCAAGTGGAACACCCCAACCCTGGTCTCATGTCTGTAAGATGCAGGTGCTGTTAAGAGTTTTAAGTGTTGCCAGGTACTTGCGATGTATTTTACAGGTCATTAAATCTCTAGTTAGAGAAACTCAATCATGTGTTTTCATTCAAATGAGATTTGGGCCATTTCAAAGATCAGGTTCACGGTACAAGAAATAGGGTTTAAGTTTCCCTTTGAAAGAGAGGAACGGGGAACATGCATTTCACAATAGCTTCCAAGAGTTTCACGACGTGTTTCTCGTTTTATACTTCCTATAGTCATTCTCTCTCTTGCAAATGATTTCTTGTTTGGCTTTCACTGCTCCTGAATAGTATTTATTTTGTCTGCGTCTCCACCTACACCCTAGGCTCAAAAAAGCACATCCTGGAGATTTGTGCCTGCATTAAACAGCGAGCATGTTTATATGTTTTAAATGTAGCTGCAGTAAACAACTTTTGAAATGTACATTGAATAAACGCAGACAAACAGGCTTAATCAACTTGCCCTTGGAGAGCAAGTCACAGGGAAAGTTTTGCAAATGGAATTTTCTCCCAGTGGTGGTTTACAAAAGAGCCTTCAAAGTGGCAACTCATGCCCATACCTGGACAGGCTTCAAGAAGAGAGAGATACCAGACCGGAGCTTCCAGATTTTGTGTGACATTTTCAGCGAAGGGATGCAGCAAAGAAATAAGGATACATTTACCAAATGACAGAAGGGCAGATGACCTCGTCTAGTCCAACAGGGCCACAGTGAAGCCATCAGACATTAACCAGCACCTTCAGGAAGCAAGTGCTCACAGACACCTCCTTTTGTGTCATAAACCAGTATTTAACATCTTGAGTTTAGGCATCTTTGAGTCCCAAGATCCTGGAACAATGACAGGCCCTTAATAGGCCCCCAGAAAATATTTGTTGAACTAAGAATATTCCCGCTAGATTGAAAATGACAGATCCCATTTACCAATAGCTTGGTGCATGCCAGGCACTCTTTGTTCACTAAGTCCAATCGTTACAACTGCACCACCGGGCAGGTATTATTACGAGCATCTCCACCATTTTAGAAGTAAGAATCTAGAGGTTCCAAGAGGATAAAGGACTTGTCCAAGGTCACTCTGCCAGGAAGTAGAAGATTAAGGATTTGAAACCTATGTTTGCCTGACAATAAAATCTGTATTCTTGCCTCTTTTCTCCCCCACTCCTCCTTTTTTTTCTTAAGGGCATTTCCTCTAGTTCATTCTGCCTGTCATGAGGGAAGCAGGGTATAATTTCATGGTCCAAGGGACCCACATGCTTAGCGTCCATCCACCATGTGACAGTCCATGCAGGGACACACTCCACGGTTCCTACACAGCCTGAAGAGACCTCTAACTGTGCCCAGGCATCCCTCAAAAGCTCAGTTGCACTTCTTTTTTTTTTTTTTTTTTTTTGAGTTGGAGTCTCACTCTGTCGCCCAGACTGGAGTGCAGTGGCCGCTCCCGGCCTGCTGGGCTCCGGCGATCCTTCCGCCTCAGCCTTCCAAGTAGCTGGAACTACAGGCGCGCGCTACCACTATTTAACAAATACTTGTTAGCCGGGCTCAGTGGCTCAGCCTGTAATCCCGCACCTTGGGAGGCTGAGGTGAGTGAATTGCCTGAGCTCGTGGGTTCGAGACTCGCCTGGGCAACTTGGTGAGCCCTCATCTCTACAATAAATCAAAAAATTAGGAGGGCATGGTATTGCACGCCTGAAGTTCCAGCTACTTGCAAGGCTGGGACGGAAGGATCGCCGGAGCCCAGCAGGCCGGGAGCGGCCACTGCACTCCAGTCTGGGCAACAGAGTGAGACTCCAACTCAAAAATAAAAAAATAAAGTTTAAACATGTAGGAATAAATATCCTTTTTTTTTCTTTTTTTTTTAAGTTAAGTCTCACTCTTCCCAAGACTGGAGCACAGTGGCGCATTCTTAGCCACCGCAGCCTCAACCCAGTGGGCTC
>CAUYQG010138139.1:0-14792 GCA_963574415.1 Tarsius wallacei | reverse complement strand
AGCTCAGCAGGTCGAGGCTGCGGTGGCCGTGAGCGTGCCACTGCACTCTAGCCTGGGTGACGGAGTGAGACTCCAACTCAAAAAAAAAAAAAAAAAGCAAAAAGAAAGCTAAATAATATCCTCCTTAGATTCAAAACAAGGAGGTGTATGCTTGGATAGATCACTTTAACTTTACATGACCCCTAGTTGCTAATATGTGGTTTGTTCACATTTTTCCTCACTTTTAGTCTTTTATATCAGACATCGCTGAGCCTTTTTTCCTTCTCTAGCCGAGGTTTGAATATAACTTTCTCTGATTCTATATCTCAGTTCACTGGCGACTGATATGCCACCTACATCTATTGTCTTCATTGACTCTGTTTCACCCACCCAATAACATTCAACAGGAATGTCCCAACTGGTATGAGACACTGCAAAAGGTTGAAAAGAAAAAATAAATTTCATGCATTTTCTGTCTCCAGAGGTACCATGAACTGGTAAGAAAGACAAATATATACACACATAATTTTGAACTGACAGCAAATCTTGGTGGATTAAAGATGTCTATTTCTATTTCCTCATGAAACTCACCTAAATCACTATAAGAAGTAGAGAGAAAGTCCTAAATCTAAAAATCCAAAAAGAACTATAACAGAAAATGACAGAAAGCAGTCAGATAAGTAGTAAGTGACTTAGCCACACATAGAAAGTTGAAACATAACTGATGGAGTTGAAGGCCTAGACCCAAATTCATTCTTTTTTGCAGAACTCCAGTTCAGTCTTGAGAATTGGAAGTGCTTCCAATTGTCTATCTGGAGACATCAGGATGAACTCTAGCTAAGTGCCTAAGAAGTTAGCAAATGCTGAATTAACTGAATTCACTAAGAAGAGTGAATTAAGAGCCTAGCAGGCCTGAAGTGCAGCCAGTCCTAAGTGTAACAGAAGAATACAAGGCTCCAGGAAGGAGGAATTTCTCCAGAAAAAGTCGGGACAGATCAATTACCCTGTGGGTCATAGACACTGAGAGATTTACACTTAGGGTGGAATGTTTGAGATGACTTCGTTTTAGGTATGTAGAAAACTAAGCATATAAAACATAAGGCAGTGATGAGCTTCAGGAGAAAAAAATGGGTCAAGAGGAAATACAGTCATAACATACATAATGCATCTGCCATGAATGAGTTAAACACTATAAATCGAGCCAACCACAAATCATGATAAGACTATATTTGGAAAATGAGGGAAAAGTGTTATGGTGGGAATGTGTGTCCAGGGTAAGGATGAAGGATGTAGGGGTGAGTCCCTTGTCTTCAATAGTAGAGACTCTGTAAAGTAATATTTACAATCACTCACATGGAAATATGGAAGTAAGGTCAAGTATGGTGGCTCACACCTTAATCCCAGCAATTTGGGAGGCTGAGACAAGAAGATCGATTGAGCCCAGGAGTTCAAGACCAGCCAAGACACCATAATGAAACCTTGTCTTTACAAAAAAATTTTAAAAATTAGCTGAGTGTGGTGGTGTGCACCTTTAGTGCCAGCGACTCGAGAGACTGAGGCAGAAGGAACCCCTGAGCCTGAGAGTTTGAGGCTGCGGTGAGCTGCGATTGTGCCACTGCACTGCAGCCTAGGTGACAGAGAGACCCCAACTCAAAGAAAAAAAGAAATATGGAAGTAAACACAAAAAGAAATAACTAATAAATTAAATACTTGCTTCTAGAGAAAGGAAACTGGTTGGGAACTAGAGAAGAAGGCCCTAATTCCTCTTTCGGGCTAAACCCAATGAACATGTTGTTGGTATCTTGTCTCTCTGAATTGTTTAATAACAATTGAAAGATTTTTTTCCTATTGAAAGATTTCTATGCCCATAAAATGTTAAGTAATTTGTGCATATTATTTGATCCAATCCTTTCAACAACCCTAGGCCATATTACTGTCTATATTTTACAGATGAATAAACTGAGTCTCAGAGAGCTTATCAACTTGCTCCTGTCACACAGGGAATAAAATTCAAACCTAGCTCAGTCTGATTCTAGAGTCTGCCCTCATGATTAGCATTTAGCATTTCTCTTCCTTTGAAAATAATTTCATTTGCAAAATTGCTGTGTGAGTCTATTTCAATTATTATTTTTAAAAAATACCTCTCATCCAGCTGACTTCTACAGCAGCCACTTGGACCGCGTGCATTTAATGCATCCAAGTACAGCTTATTCCTCCTTTGCTTTCTCTGTCATTGGCTGTGGCTTCCGTCAACCCCTTACCCTCAGACTTCTTTTTTTTTTGAGTTGGAGTCTCACTCTGTCACCCAGACTGAAATGCAGTGGCACACTCACAGCCACCCCAGCGTCGACCTGCTGGGCTCTGGCGATCCTTCTGCCTCAGACTTCCAAGTAGCCAGAACTACAGGCATGAGCTACCGTGCCCAGCTAATTTTATTTTATTATAGAGATGAGGTCTTGCCAAGTTGCCCCGGCTGGTCTCAAACCCACGGGCTCAGGCAATCCACTAGCCTCGGCCTCCCAAAGTGCTGGGATGACAGGCTGAGCCACTGAGCTCGGCTACCCTCAGACTTCTTAAGGGAGAGTCAGGCAAGAGTCTCTAAGTCATCCCAAACTCCAGGGATCACCTGTCAGAAAACAGCAGAGACTCACTTGTGCCCTACTCTGGTGGCAATTTGGGACTGGTTTCTGGTTTTCTGGAGCTCAGCAAGTAAAATTCCAAACCTTCTTTCTGACACCCACCCCTCAAAGTTCCAAAGAGTTCTCTTATTCCCCACACACTTGTCTATGTGTGAGAGTTAATGTAAAAAATGTCAAAAGCTCTCTACTACTATAAAGTCCTTTTAAAAAAAATCCTCCTTTTTTGATGGTGAATCTCTTGGTTTTTCATCAGTGGTCTATTGGGCATGATAAATGAGGCAGTTTTTCTAACTTTTTGGAAGTTATGCAGAGATGGATTCAGAAGCTTTCCTTAATTTCACAGTACTTTCAGCTATTGTTTTCTGATTTGTGCTTCATGTAAAATTCAAAACTGATCAGAAGTGCTCTAGCTCCCATAAGCAATAGGATTCAAACCTAGCTCGGTCTGATTATAGAGTTTGCAATCGTGAGGCAAATGCATATTTGCTTGTATAAGGGATAGTTAGATAGTATTGGATGCACACATTTAAAAAAATATCAGCTGGCCAGGCACAGAGGCTAGGCCTGTAATCCCAGCAGTTTGGGAGGCCAAGGCAAGAGGATTGCCTGAGTCTGGGGGCTCGAGACCAGTCTGGGCAACTTGGTGAGACCTCGTCTCTACAATAAATTAAAAAAAAAAAAAAAAGCTAGGAGTGGTAGTATGCACCTCTAGTTCCAGCTACTTGGAAGGCTGAGGTGGAAGGATTGCCGGAGCCCAGCAGGTCGAGGCTGCAGTGGCTGTGAGTGTGCCACTGCCCTCCAGCCTGGGCGACAGAATGAGACTCCAACTCTTAAAAAAAAAAGGTAGATGATAGATATATAAAGAGATAGAGGATAGACAGATGATGATGACAGATAGATATAGATATAGATAGATAGGAGTTATAGATGTAGGTTTGTGAACTAGATATCCAAGAAATGGAATAGAGTATATATACAGGTTTTGTTTGATCAGCATCTTCTAAACTTTTTTTCTGGAAATGTATCCAGACGTTTTCCTTTGAGAAAGACCCCTTCCACTATTGCATTAGGATACCTATGCTTGTTCATCCTGTTTCTTTTGCTTGCCACATAGTTTTCTGGCCCAGTTGTTATTTTATATTTTACATGAAAACTCACTTAGTCTTAAGTACTTATTACTTAATCACTAAGACATTTATTTGCTCAATGCTATTTCAAGTATTTTTAATATTTTATTTTAAAAACTATTATTCACTCTTTGTTTTATTTTGCTGGATTATATCCTTTAAGCAATCAAAGAAGCCTGGGCGGCAGAGTGAGACTCAAACTCAAAATAAATAAATAAATAAATGTGGCCTGGGACATAGAAAACATTTAATAAATTTTAATAAATATAATTTTGATAAATTTGAATAAATGTGTGTATGTGTATAATCACATTCATTAACTTGAAGACCTTATGAATTTCCATTACTTATAAAATCAATTCCAAAATTCTTGTTATAGACTGAAAATTTGTATCTTCTCAAAATTTTTGCATTGAAATCCTAACCTTTAGCATGGTGGTATTAGGAAGTGAGGCCTTTAGGAGGTAATTAGGTCATGACAATAGTGCCTTCACGAATGGGATTAGTGTCCTTGAAAGAAGAGACAGACGAGCTTGTTTTATTTCTGCTGGGTCACCTGAGGATACACTGATAAGATGGCCAGAAAGAGAGCCCTCGCCAGAAGCGACCATGCTGAAATCCTGATCTCAGACTTCCAAGCCTCCAGAATCCTAAGAAATAAGTTTCTGTGGTTTTAAGCCACCCCATCTGTGATATTTTGTTACAGTAGCCAGGACTGACCAAGGCAGTCCTGAAGGTAACTAAAGCCCTGTTTGATTGGACTCTTATTCTCTGCTCCTGCTTTGTTCTGATTCTCTGCAGCTCTTTCCATTTCTTGAATGAACCATGATCTCCTCAGCCCCTTGACTTTTCTTCCTTCTATTGGCCTTGTTGGGAACACCTTCCAGCCCCTAACTGTCCTTCTCTTTATGCCATTTGTATGTCTCCTGGTCACCTTTGTCCAGGAAGTCTCTTCTGCTTCCCCAAGGCTGAGTTCATTGATCCTCCTGTGAGCTCTCTTTACCTTGAAGAGAACTGATTGTGATGGATTATAATGATACATTTACTTGTATTACAGTATCACCCAGTGGTCTATAAATTTCTTGGGGCTGGGGAATATGTCTATCATTTTTGCCATTTTATCTGCAGCATATAATGCACTGCCTGGCTTATGATAATTTTTCTTTAAGAAAATGCTGAATGAATGAAAACTTTGCTTTCCCTCGTCATGTAGGTATTATTATTATTATTATTATTATTATTATTGAGTTGGCGCCTCACTCTGTCGCCCAGACTGGAGTGCAGTGGCACGTTCCCGGCCACCGCAGCCTCGACCTGCTGGGCTCAGGCAATCCTTCCACTTCAACCTTCCAAGTAGCTGGAACAATAGGTGCACGCTACTATGCCCAGCTAATTTGTTGATTTATTGTAGAGACGAGGTCTCACCAAGTTGCCCAGGTTGGTCTCAAATCCAAGGGCTCAGGAAATCCTCTTGCCTCGGCCTCCCAAAGTGCTGGGTTTATAGACACCATGTCCGGGCAAGTATTATTTTCATTTGACAAATGAATCTTGGGTTCAGGGGAATAATGAAGTCGTGTCGTGAATGATTGCAGTTGAGTTTGTCTCAGTCAAAGAATCAGACTTTTTTCTGTGATACCAGTTGATTCTTTGACTTAGAAGGGTGTTGTATGAATTCTTGCCATGCAACCAACTGTTGCCACTTTACAGCCATTCATGATGTATATCCAAAGGTGGAATTCTAGGAAAATAAGGCATTTAAGTTGAGTATAAAATGGTAGCACGTAGTTCTCTGGGAAGACAAGTTCAACCATGGAATGTGTGAAAAGGAGGGGCATTTACAAAGTGCCATTTACTTAGTGCACATAAAGACATTTGGCCAGAGTCTGAAACAGTAAATCCACAACCACTGATATACACAGTGATCCGCACTATTATTTTAACAGGAAAGACTGTGCATCCACTGATTTTTCAGCAAATTTCAAAAGAGACATCCACGCCCACATTGGGAACACAAAATCAGTACGTGCTTCCGACATAAAAAAAGGAACTAGTTATGCTTCTCAACACGGTGTTTAGGATTTTAAAAAAACTGCTAGAAGCAAAATGCAGATTTAAACAGAGTGAAATGTGGAGTGAGGGAAGGTGATTGTTCTTGGACCAAAGAACTGTGAGCCACCTGCCCAGAGCCTTGTGTTCATCAGACAGACAAACAGACATTGCAGGCCTGAAGAAAGGTAGGTCCAGGGACTTGCCTAACTAGACTTTGGGCTGATTTTTTTTCCATTTCTTGGTTCTAGGATTCTGGAAATGGATTGAGGAAAAAATAAGGCCACTTCCCGTGGCATCAGCTGGCATTCTGGGTTGTAAGGGGGGGGGCGTTGAGTGCACAATTAAAGGCACTTTTGGGGAGGGTTTAATGAGCTGTCTTTGCTGCAGAGAATGGGAGTTAGGAAAGGCTCATGACTGAAGCCGGATGCTAGATGAGGTTGTTTTAGTTACTTCTGTTCTCTAAATCTCCAGGCTGTCAAAAAACGGAAAGCATTATTTTAGACTGATTATCTCATCTATTCCTAATGCCCCTTCTTCCATGGTCTTTATTCTCTGTCTCTGACTTATTATTTTTATAATTCAAGATTTAAGAAAAGATCACCCACATGCAGAGCTTGGTGGAGGTGGAGTAAGGCTTGGGCAGGGCCCCCCGTCTTTGCATTTAGATGGATCGTGGCCTGACCTTGTTCTCTACCAGTCTTTGGCACCATTCACAGGACACCCCGGCCATGCACTGAGACTTTTCATGAGAAAATATACTCATGAAGGACACGTTAAGGTTCTTAGCATTCTTGGGATGGGAAAGAAGCTTGGAGCTAATTGTGCCCATTGTAATCTTTCCTGGGATGAGGTAAATGAAACCCAGAACAGGGAAATAACATACCCAGAATAACACAAGTTAATAAAAGAGCTAGAAACTAAAAACCCAGATTTCTTGGTTCCTAGTCCAGGCTTTTTCCTTACCTAGGTCACCATTTCTATCACCATCACCACCACCATCATCTTACAACAGACCATCCGGGTTCAGGCTTCCTTTTGGGCTTCTAGTCTATTTCGTAAGTTTGCCACAAAGAAGAGTCTGGCCCTTGGTGCTGCTGTCCTCATGCTTTCTTCTTGGCAATTGGGGGTTGTGATATAAAAATAAGGAAACAAAAGATTGGTGGTGGCACTGATCCACAAGGAGATTAGAGACAACAGAAGGAGAGGGAAAGATTGTCTACAATTCTCAACCTTTGTACCAGGGGAAAGCAGAAGACACTGTAGTTGTCAATAGCCTGACATATGTCACAGACGATATGACAAAACTAAGATTTATACTCTTCTCCAAGCTGGAAGGAATGTTCCTTAACCATTCAATATTCTTTGCAGTTTTGTATTGTTTGATATTTGATTATAGGTAAGTTGAGACCTGGAGAGGAAACATGTTTTGGTTCCTGGGGAATTTGTGTGCCCTGTGGATTTCTATAGTGTGAAGGCAGGGGTACTTATTAATTTATGGCCAGAGTTTCTTAGAAAGACAGAATAGCAGCCTAGAGTGACCAGAACCTTATCTATATTACCAGTGAATGATGGAAAACCATCAGAGCCATTTGTAAGCCTTATTTTGGTATCATGTTTCTCCCCTGGGGAAGTTTGCAGACTTACCAGAGAGGCATTAACTACATAAGAAGAGCCACCAGGTATGCTTGATAAGACAGAACCTATAATTCCTAAATTCTCAGTCTGAGACATCAAGGCAGAGGCTCCTTTACATTAAAGAAGAATAAGCTGTAAAGTACACATGTAGTTGGACTGAGAAGAATCCCCTTTAGTTACAAAGTGACATTACCTTTGGCTTCTGCTGTGTCAAAGGGAAGTAACCTAGAGTCCTTAAACCCTTACTTACCATAATAAGTTGAGTAATCCATGTATGAGCAGTGGGGGAGGTGGGAAATTGTGTCTGAGAGAAGGCAGAGGTTATGTAATATTATCAGTGCATGGATTGTTGTTGTTGTTGCAATGTGGTCACAGGAGTGTTGGTCACAAATGGGTTCATCCCGGAAATGTTCCAATATAGGAATGAAATGGCTTCTTTGGCAGAACTGAAATAAGTCCAATGTATTTGGAGGTTTAAAGATAAAAAGGAGAGATAGTCGAGATAAAGTTAGGATGACAGATGTGGCCTGAAGAAGCAGACTTTCTCTTATCAACAACATGAAACATTTTAACTTTATAATAAGGAGTAGCGAAACGCAAAGGGAAGGTTTTAAAGGAGGGGGCGGCAATTGTTTTGCATCTTAACATGATCATTCTGGCTGCAAAATGAGGGGGTGGCCTCATTACAGGGGAGCATTACAAGGATATGGCAAGGCTCCTGATAAAAACAGAATGATGGCTTGGTTTGAGGAGGTGGGAGAAATACACAGAATTAGACATTTTGTGTAGGAGAAGAATATGATTGATTGAACAGAGATTAGGTAAAAGAAGGCATCAACGACAAACTACCAGGTTTTAACACAAACAACTGAGTTACTTTTTGGACATTCCACAACATAATATAAGCCACGTATAAAAATTTTACAGTCATAATATACTTAATGGGATGGTCAAGTATGAAACTGTTATCTTTAAGATCAAGAACAAGACAAGAATGTCTGCTTTCCCCACTTCTATTCAATATAGAAATAGAGTCCTAGCCAGAGCACTTTGGCAAGAGAAAAAAATTAAACACATTCAAATTAGAAAGGAAGAAGTAAAATTATGTCTGTTTACAGGCAACATGCTCGTACATGTAGAAAACCCTAAGTACTCCACAAAAAAACTGTTCAGAAAAATGCAAAAATATGTTAAAGTTGTAGGTTACAAATTCAACATTCACAAATTAGTTGTATCCCATTCACAAACAATGAACAATCTGAAAAGAAATTTAAGAAAACATTCCATTTACGAAAGGATCAAAAACAATGAAATATTCAGGAATAAATTTAACTAGGAAGGCAAAAGATGTATACTGAAAACATAAAACATAGCTGAAAAAATGAAAAATGACACAAATAATTGGAAATACACTCTGTGTTCATGGGTTGGAAGACAACATTGGTAAGATGTAGTTATTGAGCAGATGCAATGAAAAATCTATTTGACTCTCAAAATCTCACTGATGCTAATTTTGGGTTTAGTTTGTCCTTTTTTTAGTTTCTTGAGGCATAATGTTAGACTATATATTTGGAATATTTCTTCTTTTTTGATGTTGGCATTTATTGTTGTAACCTTCCTTCTTAGAACAGCTTCTGCTGCATCTTACAGGCTTTGGTATGTTGTATGTCCATAGTCATTTGTCTCAACATGTTTGTGAATTTCCCTTTTGGTTTCTTCTTTTACCTATTTGTTGTCCAGGAGTGTGTTGTTTCATTTCCACAAACTTGTGGATTTTCCAAGATTCCCTCAATTTTTGATTTTAAGTTAAATATTATTGTATTTGGAAGTAAAATTAGATAGAATTTCAATCTTCTTTAATTTGTTAAAAAAACTTTTGGTGGCCTAACATATGTTTTATCCTGGAGAATGTTCCATATGCATTGAAGAAGAGTGTTTATTCTGTTGCTATTGGATAATGCAAATGCCCACTAGACACATTTTTTTCTAATGTGCAATTCAAGCCTGCTATTTTCTTATTCATTTTCTGTCTGGTTGATCTGTCCCTTGTTTTGGATGGAGTACTATTACTGTATTGTGATCTACTTCTTCCTTCATGTGAATTAATATTTGCTTTATGTAGTTGCTCTGATGATGGGTGCATATGTATTTGCAATTGTTATGTCCATTTGATGAATTAACCTATTTATTATTAAAATAATGACATTCTTTGTCTCTTGTGACAGTTTTTGACTTGAAGTCTATTTTTTTCATATATAAGTACAGCTAACCCACTTGTGTTTTGTTTACTACTTGTCTGGAATATCTTTTTCCATCCCATCACTTTCAGCCTATGTATTTTCTTAATGTTAAAGTGGGTCTCCTGTAGCATATAGGTCAATCTTTTTTTAAAAAATCCATTTAACCACTCTATGAATTTTAATTCAATAATTTAATTCACTTACATTTAAAGTTATTGTTAATAGGTAAGGAGTTGCTAGTGTCATTTTAAAAATTGTTGTCTGAATGTTTTGTAGATTCTTGTTTCTTTCTTCCATGTTGTCTACCTTTGTGATTTGGTTATTTCCTTGAGTCCTAAGCTTTTACTCCTTTTTATCATTTGTGTTTCTGCTATAATTCTTTGCATTGTTGTTACCCTTTGGATGACAAAAAACTTCTTATAGTTATAAATATGCTGGACGTGGTGGCTCAAGCCTGCAATCCCAGTACTTTGGGAGGCTGAGGTGAGAGGATTGCCTAAGCCCAGGGGTTCAAGACCAGCCTGGGCAACTTGGTGAGACCTCATCTCTACAAGAAATCCAAGAATTAGCCGGGGAATGGCATGCACCTATAATTCCTGCTACTTGGAAAGCTGAGGCAGAAGGATCACCTAAGCCCCATAGGTTGAAGCTGCAGTGGCTGTGAGCATGCCACTGCACTCTAGCCTGGGCAACAGAGTGAGACTCCAAGTCAAAAATAAAGTAAAATAAAATAAAATAAAAACAAAGATTTAAAACTTTGTGTAGTTATAATTGACTATTTTAAGCTGGTAACAGCTTAATATTTATTGCATACAAAAACTCTAGACTTTTGTCCTTCCTCAACAACTAACATTTTAATATCTTTCTTACTCTGTTTTCTGCTGCTATAACAGACCAGTATGGGCCAGGTAATTTATATTTTAAAAAAAGAAGTTAATTTGGCTTAATGGTTCTGGGGGCTGGGAAGTCCAAGAGTATGCATGTGCCAGCGTTTAGTGAAGGGTCATCCTGTGGTGGAAGGATGGAAGGTAGAAGTGAATGCATGAGGCAAAGAGAAAAATGAACTGAATTTATGCATTTATCAGAAACTCGTGCCTGTGATAACTAACCCATTCCCATGATAATGACATTAATCTAGTCATGAGGTTGAAGCTTTTCTGGATAAATTACCTCCTAAAGGTTCCACTTGTTAATACTGTTACAATGGCAAGTAAGTTTTGACATGAGTTTTACAGGGAACATTGAGACCATAGCATTCCACTCCTGGCCCTCTAAAACTCAAGTCCTTTTCACATAAAAAATACATTGATTCTATCCCAATAACCCCAGAATTTACTAGTTTTAGCATCAGCCCAAAAGTTCTAGGTTCAGAGTCTCCTCTAAATCAGATATGGGTGAGACCCAAGGCATGATTCATCCCAGAGCAAATTTCCCCATCCGTGAGCCTGTGAAATCAAAACAAGTTATTTGTTTCCAAAATATAATGGTGAGACTGGCATAGGGGAGAAATAGCCAAGAAGAAAAGGGTAACTGGTCCCAAGAAAGTCCAAAGCCCAACAGGGAAAGCAATATTAAGTCTTAAAGCTGGAGAATAATGTCATATGATTCCATGCTCTGAAGCCTGGGCATATTGAATTGGGCGATGGGCCCCCAAAGCCTCAGGCAGTTCTGCTGTCATGTCTTTTCTGGGCTTAGTCCATGCTTTAGCTCTTTCAGGTTTGGAGTTGCCTGCTGGTGGTTCTGTAGTTCTGAGATCTTGAAGGCAGCCCCATTCCCATGGCTGTACTAGGCACTGACCTGGTAGGGGCCTTCTGTGGTAGCTCCAATCTCATTGCTATCCATGACATCCTTTGGAATCTAAGCGGAGAAGTCTATGTCCAGCAGCTCTTGCAGGGTGTGAGCCAGCAAAATTAACACCACACAGATGCCACCAAAGTTTACAGCATGTATCTTCCAGGCGCAGGTTCTTACAGTGGCTGTGGCACTTGGTTCCTGGGCTCAGGGTCTTGCAAAACTGTGGCACCTGGAACCTGAGGTCCAAGTTCACTCACTGAAGCGTGGGTGGATGTAGATTACCCACAAATCTGAGGTTGTGACTCTGAAGTACACCCAGTAGCTTGAGCTCATGGGTGAGGATGGAGTTGTGACTGATTCTGTGAGACAGTGCACAGCACTATCATGGCTCCAGGGAAGAAGGGGTGCTCTGGAGATTTGAGCTCTGGAGAGCAATTTGGGCTCCAGAGCCAACAAGGCACAGCAGCAACTCTGATCTTGGAGAATGAGGTGCTACATGGTAGTGACACTTGACCCTGGGATAGTGGGGCATGGTAGTTGCCCAGTCTTTTTAAGGCTGGATACTGCAGCAGCAAGGCCCCAGGAGTGGCAAGTCCTGACTGTGGCTTAGACCTAGAGGTTTCTGGAGCTGTGCAGACATGACTTGAGTAGAGATGGTACCATAGAAGATTGGACTCCAGAGGTCTAATCCAGTTCAGGGAAGTGGAGCACTGCAGTTATTTGGCATGGAAAGTTGGGTGACTTAGATCAGTCAAAGCTCTGGGCCCCTGGGGTGTAGGACACAGTTTCAGCTTGAGCTTGGAAGGGTGGGGTGCACCAGTGACTGAGGTGGGGGGATGGAAAAGTTCCATGGCAGCTTGGCCCAAAGGGTAGGAGGCAGCAGCTTGGCTCAGGCATGGCAGACTAGCAGCTATGCATGGTGCAGTGATAGGAAAGCCTCAGAGAGGGAGGGGTTCGATGGATATTCACCTTTGGAGTAGGACACACTCTAGAAGTGGTCCAGTGCCAAGAAGAGACAGCATAGTAACAACTCAGGCCATGAGGTCAGAGTCTCAGTTTCTTCTCCAGCGTAGCACAGATATGTGGTTTTCAGGTAGCTTCCTCGGCTGAGCTCAGAGCCTGTGAAGATTGTGGGAGTCTCTAGCAGAAATACTGCATGCGTCCACAGTGGTGATGGGAGCTGCTGGCATCATTTGCTTACCTTTCCCCTGCAGAAGAAAGCCTCTCCTGGTATAGAGCTAGTCCCAATGTGGGAAAGGGACGGTGGGAGCAAAATATTTCCTTTCTTTCTCTGTGGTAGCCATCCTGCTTTTTTGTGCCCTACAGTATTTTTGCTACCCTTTTGTTATTTTCTTGGTGCTTTAGGGTGTGTATGTGTGTGTGTGTGTGTGTGTGTGTGTGTGTAGGGGGATAAGCATTAGGAACTTATTGTTGGTCACTTTGCTGATATCCTCTAGAATTCCAATCATACATAGTCTAGATGTTTTAATTCTTTACTTCTAATTTTTAACCTTTCTTCAATTGTTACCACTTTCTTGTTTCTTTATGTGACTTATTGGGGAGATTTCCTCAGATTTATCTTCCAGTTTACTAATTCTATTCTCAGCTATTCTTTGTTTAACATATTCACCACATTTTTTTGGTCAACATTATTTTTAAAAATATTCTACATTTGTTTGAGGCTATGTTGCCTGTCATGTCTTTTTTTTTTTTTTTTTTTTGGTCAGGGTCTCACTCTGTTGCCACAGCCTTGATCTCCTGGGCTCAGGCAATCCTTCTGCCTAAGCCTCCCAAGTAGCCAGGACTGCGAGTGCACACCATCACACTCAGCTAATTTTTTAAATTTTTTTATAGAGACGAGGTCTTTCTATGCTGCTTAAGCTGGTCTTGAGCTCCTGGGCTCATGCAATCCTCCTTCCTAGACTTTCCAAAATTCTGGGATTATGGCATAAGTCTCTGTACCTGGCTCTGTTATGTCACTTTTTGTACTTTGACTTCTTATTTATGTGATTCAATTTTATTAGAATAAATTCTCCACTTTTTAAAATATATTCTATATTTGATTATTCCACTCTCTGAAGCACTTGGCATTTTTCATAACTCAATGTCATGATATCTTGGTTTTGGGGCATTTGATAATCTTTAATTATAAAGATATATCCCGATTAATCTATCTGTGGGAATTTTTGGAGGCTTGTGTCAATGATACCTGCTTCCTTCTTTGTGGACTCCAATATAAGACATACAGAAACGAATTTTTTTCTACACATGTGGCTTTTTGTTGTGATTTCTCCTTCACTTCTAACTTCTATGGTTTTCAGAAGGATACTTGTCAAGGGAAGCTATAGCTATCGATTGATACAATAATTTCCAGGGTTATAAAAAATAATTTGTTGGGCACTTTGGGGAGCCACTTATCTTTGTGTAACATATTCACCACATTTTTTTGGTCAACCATGTAGCCATGGTTTCCTGTGCCTTTGATATTCTTTTCCCATTTCTTCCCAAATTTATACTCATGTAATCCTTGTTAACATTCATTTTACCTTAGTTACAGAGATTTTGTAATCTCTACAACAAAATGGAGCTTTCTAGTTTCATAACAAAATGGAGTTCTAATTCTCTTTCTCCAAATCTTTTCTGAAAAATTTATAGAACAGATAAGAATAAAAAACAGGGAGTTGGGGTCAAGATGGCGGCAACACAGGCGGACCTGTGAGATTCTCCGAATGTGAGTTCCCCAAAAAGACTCTTGCCTTCCTTCCCCTACCCCCTTGCCCACAGCTGGACACATTGGTTCGAGGCTCAGGGACCCCCGGTCCCACGCAGGGCCGGCTATTGCGTCCTGGGCTGCTCCCTCGTGGGTGGGAAGGCTCAGGTCTCAGCTCCATCCCTGACTGCATCGATCCCAGACTGAGCCTCCGGTCACCCTAGGAGGCTCTGGACACCCACCCCTCGGAGGCACTGATTCCATCTCTGACTGAAGTACACTGGGAGCAGCGCGGGGCCACTTCCGCCGCTCACCGCATGCCCTTGGGAGCTTAGGGGCTCTGAAATCTGGACCTCTGGAGCCCCGAATGGAGCACCCAGCTGGGCAGCTGATCCCCAGGAGGCTCACGCTATCATGCTACCACAGACCATCATAGTCGATTGCTCAGGGATCCAAAGAGCAGAGAAAAAGGATTCTATCACTTCAGCCATTCTCCAGGCAGAGACTCGCATTGCCCCACCCACCTGGGTTCCCAAGGTAGCGTCACTAAACAGAAGACAAAGCCACTCCCCTGGGAACTAAGCAGCAGACGTCTCAGGTTGCAGCTCAAAGTAATCTC
>CAUYQG010138136.1:0-13595 GCA_963574415.1 Tarsius wallacei | reverse complement strand
TGCTGCCACAAAATCTACCAGAACAAGAATTAATTAGAGGAAGGCTGAGGTGGAAGGATCGCCGGAGCCCAGCAGGTCGAGGCTGCGGTGGCCGGAAGCGGCCACTGCACTCCAGTCTGGGCGATGGAGTGAGACGCCAACTCAAAAAAAAAAAAAAAAAAAAAAAAAAAGAATTAATTAGATCGGACATTATAAACTGATTAAGATGATTTCTATGACTTTTTGTCTGAAACATACTGTTTTTTTGACATTATGTTTTGCAGATTTAAACCAAGCCTTTTCTTTTTTTCTCTTAGGCTATCTGTAATTCGCAACAATGTAGTAAAGTATGCCTTTGAAAACAGAAATGAGACACTTAACTTTTTCTCCCTACCTCATCTTATTAAAATTTAGAAACTATTAGCGAGTATTCTTATTTTCATGGCAATATAGTTGCTTGCATGTGCTCTTTACAACAGGACACAATTAGAAGCCCTGGCTATACTACCAAGGCTTTGACTGGAATCTCATAATTTCGTATATGACCAGGCAACTTTAAGGAACTAGGGTTTCCTTTAAGGGCCAATGTTCATAAGGCACACTTGGAAAAACTGGCCTGTACCTGGATTAAAAGGATTCTTGGCTTTATAGGTGAGTAAGGAATATAACTTCCTGACAGGCCCAAGGCACTCAGGATATTTTCGAGAACTCAGGAAGAGAGGAATTCACCAAAATCTTTAGATTTTACAGACAGAGGCTAACGGCAAGTCCTTGGATTGGCTTTCTATCCTTGAGGAGATTTTAAAAGTCCAAGCTGAGATTCCTGATTCAAAGTTTCAGAAAAGTAGACTTAAAAAAGAAAAAAACCTATATAATCAATCACCATTCTTGCTGTACTTATGTAAATAATCAGGCCAAGTTTAATGAGACTAAATTATTGTGCAAACAAATCAGTGTTATGTTGATTACTTTTGGTATAAATGAGGGTGGTTGTAGAAAGAAAAATCATATTTCAGAGGGAAATGGTAATGTATCCCCAATTAGGTTCTCGCTCTACTTGTTGTTTTTGAGGCTTTCGTTCTTAACTTACAGTGGTGGTTGGATTCTAAATTCTTTTCGTTCTCTCCAGTATCTGGCTACAACTATTTAAACTAAATATTTTCAATTTTCTCCCACACTTCTGACTTGGAATTACTAAAAATTAAAACTGCCCTTTTCCAAAAGCCCTGCAAACTAAAACTGAACACCTTGCTATAGACTTCAGAGAAGTCACCATAACAGCTCATATATGGGCTGTCTTTGTGACATACAAACTGTAAACCTGGAAAGCCTGTCAGATTGCCACCGCCGGCCCCCATTCCCGCTGGAGATGCTCTGAACCCAGCATCCAGAGATCTCAATGACTGCACTCTGGACTCAGAAACTTAAAAGCAGAAGATGAAATGCCCACGTGAAAGACATCCTCACTGTGCTAGAAAACAAGCAGCATTCTTATCATCAAGGATGAGAAAGGTGAGGCTGAAGGAATTCCGTGCACATAAGTCTTGCTAAACTATCCCTCACTGCCCTGGCTGCCTCTCCCCCAAATTAGCTACCCTAGACCAAGTTCCTTTGCCTCATCACACACTCACGGTTTCCTACTCTTTGTCCAATTTAGTGTGGATCTGACGCTAAGGGCTTCTTTGGGTCTCTTGGGCTCCCATGCCATGTAAAACTTGTGCTTTTTATCCTACCAATCTATATTGTGTCAATTTAATTCTCAGACCCAGCCAGAACCCTGAGGATGGAGGAGAGTTATTTTGCCCCTGCAGCCCTCCGTGGGACGAAATGAAAAACAAACGTCTCCGCATTACCACCATCCCACCTCCAGGTCAGTCCTGCCACAGAAATACCATTTAACCATTTCTGCTTTTAGTTTTTCTGCTTGCTCATCACCCAATTTTGTATGTCATCTGTGTGCTTTCAAACTTAGATATACATCATTCTTAACATTTTTGCAGCGAAAAATAAGGATGCTAGTCCACTTGCTTTATAATCCACAGTGCCTTCCCTCCTTCTGCGTTTTCGTCGTTTCCTTTATTGGGTTTCGTCTGTGGATTCCAGCGAGAGATGTGTGAACAGAAGGCAGTTTAGGTTTCAGGCCTCTAAATTTCTCAGGCTCCTTCCAAGGCCCTGGACCCAATTTTGAATCTGTAACGTGTATTCGTGTTATTTAAAAAGGGTCCCCCAGTTATATAAGCTCCAGCCGCTCCAAACCTGGATCTGCCCCTTAATTTTATAAAGTCAGTATAGAAACACTATCAAGATGTAATCGTCATAATGTAGTGGGGATGACCATAACGTCTTCTCATGTCACCATATTGAAAGAAATAAGTTGATTGTTATGTCATTGATTCCTTCTGTCTCTTCTCTCCGCACCCTGACGCCTGACTTCTATCACCTACATCATAATCACATTCTCTTTACTAAATCTAAGGAAAATACCTGTGCTTTGTCTGTGGTTTGATTCTAAAATTTTAGGCCAACAAGTCTTTGCAACATTATGTTCATGTGAACGTATTTTTGAAAATTTATTCTTTATATTTTTTAATTTTTATTTTTATTTCTTGAGTCAGAGTCTCACTCTGTTGCCCAGGCTGGAGTGCAGTGGCACACTCACGGCCACCCCAGCATCGACCCACTGGGCTCAGGAGATCCTTCCACCTCAGCCTTCCAAGTAGCCGGAACTACAGGCATGCGCTACCATGCCTGGCTAATTTTTTTGATTTATTGTAGAGACGAGGTCTCACCAAGTTGCCCAGGCTGGTCTCGAACCCCTGGGCTCAGGCAATTCTCTTACCTCGGCCTCCCGAAGCCACTGCGCCCAGCCTATGTTTTTTTATTTTAAAGATGTGGGGTATAATTTAGGAGTAGGTAAACAAGTGGTCATCGTACAGGTAAAGTTTGGGCCTCCCTTTTGGTCCCCACTGCATGTGGTTTGAGATCAGGTATCTTTACTGATGTTACATGCCCCCGACACCTCCCCTGTCAGTTTCTGGCTACTGCCAATTCTCTTCTTATGGTAAATGTTCAGGGTCTGCTTATGAGTGAGAGCGTGTGGTACTCAGTTCCTTGTTTCTGTGGCAGATCACTGAGTATTCTAAATTCATCCAAGATGCTGCGAAGTCCATATGTCTGTCCTTCTTTATGGCTGCATAATATTCCATCCTTAATATGTATCACACTGCTTTTATCCAGTCCAGTTTTAATGGGCAGCACCGTTGGTTCTATGTTTTTGCTACTGTGAATAGTGTTGTAATAAACATGCGTGTGTGCAGGTATCTTTTTTGGAGAGTGGCCTGAGTTACTCCAGGTATATTCCCAGAAGGGGGATTCCTGGGTCATACGGAAGACCAATTCCTAGTTCTTTGAGGAATTGCCATACTATTATCCATAGAGGTTGGACTAGTTTAAAATGTATTGCGTGTGAACATAATTTTCTACCGAGACAAGTAGTTTGAGTAGCCCCAAGGAGAGAAAGCCACTGGTGAAAGTAGCGGAGCAGGAAAGGTTTGAGGTCTGGTTTACGCTTCACTAGCTGTGTGAAGGAAGTCATTCCTCCCCTCTGTGCCTCAGTTTCCTTTTCTATAAAATAGGAATCCTGGCTGCATCTATCTCACTGGGTTGTGGAAATTTCGTGTGTGTGTGTGTGTGTGTGTGTGCGCGCACATGTGCCTGCAAAGCACTTAGTATACTGCCTAGCATACAGTGAGCCATTAACATACCTCATTATTTTAATAAATTATTGATCTTCCGTATCTCAACTGCTCTATTAGATTTTGCTCATAGCCTCTTTCCTCGCGGTTCTATGGGATTTCTTCTACTTAATTCTTTACCCTTTTATTGAATTTTCTATTTTGGCAATAATTTTTAACTTCCAGGAATTCTTTTATATTGTTTCATTTTTTTCGGAGTAGCTTGCTGCTATTGTTTTATGGCTGCAATATCTTCTCAAATCTCTTTGAGGATATGAATTGAATCCTCTAAAGTTATTTTCTCTTTCCCAAACCCACTGTTTCCTTTGGGGATGGCTGCTTTGAGAGTGCATCCTGGGTCGTTTCTTTGTGCTGTTAATTCTCCCAAGGCCTGGTGATATTGATCCTTTCAATTGATCAATAAAGGACCAAACTGATGAACATAGGTGGCCTGTAGTTTCTGCTGTGCTTGTGTGGCTGTGTTTAGTTCTTGGCTTTTCCATGTACCTGGGCATGGGGTCTCTCAGCCAGCAGGCTTGACGTCAGTCTGTACACACTGTGACAGGCAGGCAGGATGGTTCTCCTCATCCCCATGCAAGCTCCACCAATACCTGCAATCAGGAGGTTTGCCCTGCTCTGATGTATCTTTCTGTTTCAATCTAGGAAAAAAATTCATCTACTGCTGGGGTGACAGTAGAGAAAATGATGCCAGCGGGCTGATGCCAAGTTCCTGTGCAGACATTGTTCAAAAACTTTTTATTTTGAAGGAATTTTAGATTTATCATAGAGCTCCAGTGATAGCACAAAAGAGTTCCTATATACCATTCACTCACCTCTCCAAAATATTCTACACACCCAGGACAGATTGGCCAAAGCTAATAACATTACTGTTGACTATAATGCAGACTTTATTTGGGCTTCACCCACTTTTCCACTTATGCCATTTCTCTGTCGCATGATCCAGTTCAGAACACTTCATTTTGTTTAGTTTTCAGATCTTCTTAGTCTCTTGTAGTCTCTGCCACTTCTCATTTTTTTCTTATCTTTCACGATTTTGATACTTTTGGTGAGTGAAGGTCAGGTATTTTGTAGAGTGTTCCTCAGTGGAGGTTTGCCTGGTGATTTTTCATGATTAGACTGAGGTTGTGGATGTTTTGGAAGTGTTTGACAGAGCTGAAGTACCCTTTTCATCACATCTTATCAGAGCCACATGACATGGTATCAACATGACTTTTTTGGGCGGTGTTATCTTGGATCACTTGGCTTAGGCAACATTTGCTGGGTTTCTCCATGTTATTCTTCCATACACTAATCCTCAGAAGTGAACTTCAGCCGGGCGTGGTGGCTCAAGCCTGTAGTCTCAGCACTTTGGGAGGCTGAGGTGAGAGGATTGCGATTCCACGGGTTCGAGAACAGCCTGGGCAACTTGGCGAGACCTCATCTCTACAATAGAGTAAAAAAATTAACCGGGCATGGTAGTGTGTACCTGTAGTTTCGGCTACTTGGAAGGCTGAGTCAGAAGGATTGCCTGAGCCCAGCAGGTCGATGGTGGGGTGGCCTGAGCATGTCACTGCACTCAGCCTGGGTGACGGAGTAGGATTCCAACTCAAAAAAAGAAAGTAGACCTCTAAGTCTAGCCCACAGGGTTCCAGGATGACTACTGTTTCCCTGGTCACTCTTGATTGGTAGACAGATTGGTACCTTCACCAAGTTGGGCTAATGAGTGCATTCTCTGAGACTTTGGATGGGAGATGCAGGCAGGTCGACGCTCTCCCCAGGTGCCCAACTGTTAGAATGAGAGACCCACCGAGGGCACTTTTTCAACCCACCATGTGTAGAAAGCTACTCTGTGGTCTAGGAGAATGGGTCTCTGGGTCTCAGTTTCCTTTTTTGTGAAAAGATGCTAATAATATTGACCTTGTGAAATCTTAGGACCAAATGCCACAATCCAGGTGGAATGCATGGCCCAGAACCTGGCAGGTGACTGGTTCTTACTCAATGTCAGTTCCCCATCGCCTGAGCCCTCCTTGGGTCCTTTTATCTATGACATGTTGAGGGCCGGCAAATTGCAGTCACCATAAAGCACAAATGTGTAGGGATAACTGTTCTTACAGAATTGGGTTTTAAGGCAGTGCAATATGAGAACATGAGATGACTATTTGTTGCCCTTTGTCTTTCTATGGTAAAGCAGAGTCAGAAAAGCCTGTGTAGGAACCACTGCTAACAGACCTGTGATATTTCTCCTCAAATCCAATGAAGTCTCAGTATTCCTGCCATGAGTTATGTGTTTTGTCAAAATCTGTTTTCTTCTCTTTGCTGACAGAATTTCATCTTTGGTTGAGTGCATCTCTCACTCCCACATCACACAGGAGAAGGTGAGCCCATCTCCTGGTTAAGAGAGGGAATTTTGATTGGTCTAAATCAATCCTAGAAATCCCAATCCCCAAGCCAACAATTGGTTTAGGATGGGCATGTGACCCAGTTTTGACCAATGAGTCTTGAGGAAATATCTGGTGGCATTCTAGGAAAGACGTTTCTTGTTTGAGAAAGAGCCAAAGGGAGGCAGGATCCTTTCTGTTTCCCTTAAGTGTCCTTGTGTCTGGATATGATGTATGTGGCTGTGGACCGCAAGGACCACCAGCCTGAAGACAACGCCAGCACGGTAAGGACAAACCCGCAGCAGGATGGACCATCCTGAGCCCCGGTGATGTGGCTTTGCAGACCATTCTGTTCTGGGAACTTTCCTCCCTTGGGCTCATGTTAATTGAGAGAACACTTATTCTCCCGCAAGGCAGCTGGGTTGGGTTTCCCACTGCTTAGAGCAGAAAGCAAACAGATATTCTATTCCTTTAGAAAAACCCTCTTGGAAACAAGCAACCTTTTACGAATACCTCACTGGAAACTCTTATGAAGATCTCCTTTCAACATAGCTGATATTTTTTATCTGAGAGATTGTATGCGTGTGTGTGTGTGTGTGTGTGTGTGTGTGTGTGTGTGTGTGTGTGTAGGGGGCAGGATATGGGTGTTGGGAAAAGGGGAAGCCAGCTTGCTAAGAAAAGATGGAAGAAAGAGCTCAATGCAAAGCCTCCAGAGTTCTTATTTCTCTCACAAGAGGGATGAAAGGCAGGAGACAATGCTTTTTACTGAATGTATATTGCATGCCAGGCAATAGGAGCTCTAAATACATGATTTTATTTAATATGCATGATGGTGCTCTAAGGTGATATACTAGGGCTCGGAGATTCCAAATGACTCATCCAAGGTAACACAGCCAGGTGGTCTGACTCTAAAGTCCTTCCCTTTCTTTTGTCACCCCAATCCAACCTTTGACGAGTCCTCTAGAAATGTCCAGGTTTATCACCCTAAGCTAAACTCCCGTCATCTCTCTCCCGGATGGCTGCATGATCCTTCCAACTGGTATCCTCCCAATTTTTACCCTTGTCCCTACCCCACCCCATTGTCTACTGGATACACAGCAGTCACTCCCCTCTCTACAACAGTCTAAGGACAACTCGTCACCCACATCCAGACTCCTCCTCGTGGTTTCCTAGGACTTCTGTGATCGGGTCCTGCTGCGCTCTGCAGCCTTATCTGTACTGATTTTCACTCCACTCGCTGAGCTCCAGCTATCCTGGCCTCTTTACGGTTCTTGGAAGGACCCAGGGTAACTGCTGACTCAGGGCTTTTGCCCATTTGGTCTTCATTGCCTGGCATGCATCATCATCCATAGTCTCATTGCATGACTAACTCCTTCCCAACCTGCTAGTCTTAGCAAGGCTTTTATTGAGTACATCAAGGTAAACTCCCTCCATGTATCACCTATTATCGTGTGGTAAATTGGTGAGCGTGGGAAAGTTGCTTGGAAGAAGATGTCTAGAAGGCAAGTGAATAAATCCTGGGCTTATTCGATTTGGATTTCTCTGAAAGAGTAGGACCCTCACACAGCTTAACAATGAACAGAAAAAGAGAATTTCTGCACTATTTCCTCTGCCAGCTATGTCTGCAAGCAGTACTTACCTATTTCTCCCACAATGAAGAGGAATTTCTCTTCTGATTAGTCAGAATCTGATCCATGGCTGGGGCCATTCTTACTAATGGGTTGGGCTGCTGTGCTTGGCAACCTTGAATTGGCTGGGGGCAAGGTCAGATTTTGGGAAAAGTAGAAGGCCTTGCTAAGTCTTCGAGCCTGTCCTTCTTGGTTCAACTTGACCTTGTAGCAGGGCTCTGTGTTGGGGCTTCAATATGGATGTAGTCATTCTAATTCCTGTTTCACTGTTGTTGCCTAAACTCTCTTGAGAACCTGGAGTGGTGGGGGTGGGAGGCAGCAGAAGGAGTTGAGGAAGATGGGGAAGGTTTATTGGTAAGAAAGGATTCAGGTTTTTCTTGGTCTTGGCCAGAACTCCATTGGTGAACTCTCCAACCTTAACCTTAATCATTGAGAATCGATTAAAGATATGATGTGTATCCTCGTCTGTTCAGGCTGCAATAACAAAAGACCGTAGACTGGGTAGCTCATAAACAATAGAAATTTATTTCCCACAGTCCTGGAGGCTGGGAAGTCGAGGATCAATGGCTGATTCAGTGCCTGGGAGGGCCTGCTTCCTGGTTCACAGATGGCGCCTTCTTCCTTGTCCTGACATAACAGAAGAGGCAAGAGAGCTCTCTGGGGCCTCCTTATGAGGACGCTAATTCTGCTGATGAGGGCTCCCCCCTCAGGACCCAGTCAGCTCCCAAAGGCCTTTCTCCCCAACACTACCATTCTGGAGGTTCAGTCATCAGCATATGAAATTTAGGAGGGCACGAATATTCAGAACCTAGCCGTGTGTGAAATTGATTTCTTTTTAGAAAATGCCTTTGAATTAAGCATAAATGCTGGTTATACAAATAGATTCTTAGAATTCAGATGACGCAAGGTTGGCAGCGTCTCTGTCTGGAAAGGCTCATGTGTGACTCGCCTTTCCTTCTGCGGAGCGGGAGGAATCAGAAAGTGTTGGGGGGCGGGAGTGAGCATGAGTTGCAAAGACCTCATCACATTTGTCTGCGATCGCCGAGGACACGGGAGACGGTTGTTCTTTGTGACAGTCAGTAATTAAACAAGAGGAGGCCGCACCACGATTTCATGTGTGAGTTGGAAGAGGAAGTGAGACAGACAGTGCATGATGCCACAGGCGAGGTCCAGTGTGTGGGCCGGACCGTCAGAGAGACGGGCATCTGCTCAACGTGGCTCCAGTTGGCTGCAGTTCTAGCGTCTGTGCACTGAGAACTGTCTGTCCACTGAGAACCTGCATTTGGGCAGCTCCGTGCTGGGAGCCAACTGCGTATGGCCACACTGTGGAGTCTGCAGCCTGGAGTGCGAGGGGGTGGGGACATGGACAGGGCAGTGTGACAGGCGTGGTGGGAGCCAAACTGCACGAAGCGGAGACACTGGAAGAGGGCCGCTGGGAAGACCTCTAGCACGGGGGGAAGAGGACCAGAAGAGGGCGACTTTCAGTAATACGGAACTGGGGAGGATTATTGACAAGACTGCGCAGTGTGGAAAAAGCTCGTCAACCGGTGAGGGCAAACAGACCGTAGATTACTCTGCAAATGCCTCTCCCTGGGAACCCACAGGGCTGAACCGCTGAAGTCTGAGGCCCGCTGGTTTTCTCAGGTGTTCCTAGAAGATGTGCATTTACAGTCTGCCCACTTAGAGTCCCAGATGTGTGTTCTAGATCGGGGATCTCTGCAACTTTTCCTCTGATGGGCCAGACCATAAATGCTTTCAGCTTTGTGGGTCACAGGTCTTGGTTGCAAGTACGCCACATTGCAGTGTAGCAAGAAAGCAACTGTAGACTACGCAGAAACCAATAGGCATGGCTGGTTTGGCCATGGGCAGGAGCTCCAGAACCTTGCCACTCACAGTGTGGCCCCCGACCCGGTGTTGTCAGCATGTCTTGGTGCACCACCATTCTGCAGCTTGCCCTGATGTGCCCGAATGTCAAACCATAAGGCAACTTCCGGCATAGATTCTTGCTTGGCATGTGTTTCTCTCATCATATTGTTTTCTTGCCAATGCTGGACTGAGAGTGAAAGTTTGAACAAGCAGAAAGTGAAGACTCCTTTGGAACTTGGGAGTCATGGAGAGGTGGGTCTGAAGGGGGTGTGTGGAAACTGGGCACACCACTGGGGCCCAGCCCCAGGGAAGACACTGAGACGGTGGGAGCAAAAAAAAAAGCCTGGGAATGACAGTAGAGTCACATTGGGACAGGAGGGTGCCCCAAGTAAGCTGTTTCCATGCATGGAGTTTGTGTCGGGCTCACCTTTGTTTCATTCAACCAAAAACTGTTGGCCAGGCATGGTGGCCCACACCTGGAATCCCAGCACTTTGGGAGGCTGAAGTGGGAGGATCACGTGAGGACAGTAGTTTGAGACTAGCCTGGGCAATACAGCAAAACTTTGTCTCTCAAAACAAAAACAAAAACAAAAACAAAAACCCCAAGTGTGGTGGTAATTTCAGCTATTTAGGAGGCTGAGGCAGGAGGATCCTTTGAGTCTAGGAGTTTGAGGCTGCAGTTTCTGCACTCCAGCTGTGTTTCTGCACTCCAGCTTGGGTGACAGAGTGAGAACTTGCCTTTAAAATTTTTTTTAAAAAGATCATGGACTGCCCCATATGAACTGGGCACCATCAGAACTGGAGGATGGGATGAGGAGGCAGACACAAAGAGGACTCAGCCTCCCTGGGGGAATCTGAAGGCAAGGGAGATGAGACACGGGCAACAGTGACACTTGGTGCTGTTACAGCAATCAGAGTCATGAGCAAATCACAGCACGTGTGTGTGAGGGTTCCTGGAAGAGACTGCACCTGACCTGTGTTGGGGTTTCCACAAGTCCCATAAGATCCCAGAATGGGTGGAACTGGCCTTGGAGAGATGGATATTTTAACACGTACGGATGGGAGTTGAAAGGCATCCCCAACAGAGTGGACAGGACGAATGAAGGCAGGGAGAGGGGAAATCAAGACGTCTATATGAACAAGGCAATACTGTTTGTTGCAGCTCTATTCACAATAGCAGAAACATGGAACCAACCATGCTGCCCATCGAAGGTGGATCGGATTAAAAAAATGTGGTACATATACACGATGGAATATTATGCAGCCATAAAGAAGGACACACATATGGACTTCGCAGCCGCTTGGATGGATTTAGAGTCGATAATACTCAGTGATCGATCACAGAAACAAAGAACTGAGTACCATATGTTCTCACTCACAAGTGAGCCTTGAACAATTATAATACTATAAGAAAGCCATTGGCAGTAGTGGGACACTGTCAGGGGAGGCGGGTGGGATTGGCAGTTGAGGGAAACTGTTAGGGGAGGGAGGGGCATATCTCGTGAACAGGGGTACCTGCATGATCGACGTTTGTCTACTTAACCCTGAATTGTACCCCACATCTTTAAAAAAATAAAAACTTAAAAAAAGGCAATACTGGTTCATTTGCCCCTGCGTGTGTGTGTTGTATGAAGGTTTGAGCGATAATTTGAGGATATTTTAAAGAATATTTTCCCTGGATGGAGAACTTTCTATATTGTTTCCCTAGTGAAGAGATTGCACCTTTGCAAGTAAAAAATAAGAGTAGTGATGACAGCGATACTACTAATAATGTAAATTGTGATCAAGTTGAGTAGAGCCATGAATTGCCAAGTTAAGTTGATTTCGTCTGTGGGCAAAGAAAGCACATCGTTGACTTGGTATCCATCGCAAACAAACTGGAATCTTTTTACTCTGAGAGGAATGCGGCCCATCCCACCCAGCCCTGAATTAAGGACAAAGTTATGAGAAGGAATGTCCAAGAAATAGTTTATTCCGAACAAGGAACACCGACTTGAACAGAGCCAGGAAATCTGGTGTTTCTAGAGCTCCTTCCAGCTCCTGCCCCTAATTCATGAAATCAGCCCAGTATGAACCCTTATAAGAGCCACCAGGGTCACAGGGAAGGGAGGAGCAGCCTGTCATTTCCTGGGGGACACGGGGGACAGGACTGTGCTGATGGGAAGCTGAAGGCTGAAGCGTGTGCAAAGCAAGGAGACTCACGTGGACGACACAACCCAGAAGCAGCCTTGTCTCAAAGGAGGAAAGCAATGACCATTTCTTTTTTAAAAAAATAAAATTATAAAACCTTACCATGCACGAAGATGTCTCTTAAGAAGTCTGAGGGAGGACATGGATGGCCCCAAGGATTGATTTATCATGTAAAAAGTGACATGTGGAAGTTGGTTGGAAAAAAATAAAAGTGCAAATGAACTTCAGCGGGATATACAGACATCAAAGACTCCAGGAATACAAGTTAGAAGAATCCCAGACACACAGCTTGTTTCCACAGAAAACCGACCTGCCAAGTGAATGCAATCAAAAAGCATCTCCAAATAATGACGACGATGATGACAAAAAGGACTGCCACCCAATGACTCATCCAAGGGGCTGGGTGTGTTACAGAGAGGGTCTATTTAGCCTTCTAACCGTCCTGCAAGGTTGGTTTTATTATCCCCGTTTAAAAACGAGAAAGCCGACACTCAAAGTGATTGCATGCCTGTCCTAAGGTCTTCTGGTCAGTGACCAGCAGGGCAGGATTCTGAACGTAAGTCTGACTCCAAAGTCTAGGCTTCCCACCCCACCGGCTCTGCCCCAGCCGCTCCCGATTCAAAGGCCGGCTGCTCCCTGAACAGATCAGAAAGGAGTTTGCTTTTTGTATGAACCCATTTTCCTGCTAGAGAACTTTCTGAACCCCCGTGCTTCCAAACTGATAACTAGGGAGCCACCCCATCCAAGCCACTTGAGTACCCTCAGTGAAATGCTGACAAGCTATTTTTACACCCTCCCCAGGAGAGAAAACCCGGCATGCTGGTGGAGATGGAGAGTTTTGCTGCAGGACTTGGCTTTCGAGGCAGCACTGATAACACTTTGTCGGAGCCACCCGTGATCAGTGACCCCGACTCCCTTCTGAATGGGCACCTGCCAGCCAGCCATCCCAACGCTGTACATGGCGTGGGGTGGGACTGCTGAAATTGAAAGGCAGGATGGTCTTCTGTGAAGGGGGGGGAAATGAGTCCGCAGCAGGAGACCTTGGGGACAAAGCTGGTCTGCATGCTGGGCCATCTTAGGTCAGAAAGAGAATGCAAATGAAGACACTTCAGGTTTTCTCCAGGGGTTTGGAGTGCTGTTCTGTAGCAGGGATCGACAAACCAGACATTTATTTTCCTGTCAGGGCTGCATTTTTCGAAAGTCCCCTCTGACAAGCTAGAATGGGCCAAATTGCAAAGTCGTGACGGCCTCATGGCTCTGGGGGATGGGAGTGCACTTTAAACATTAAGGTTACATTTTGCATGTATAAATGACTTTATAAATACCAAAGGTTTTCCACGTCTGCTACCAAATTGCATCCTCCCAATAATCTTGTAATTTGAAGTGGGGCAAAGACGTTTAACCCCTTTGGCAGATGCAGAAAAATGAGGCACAGAGAGGGCGTGACTCGTCTGAGGTCACACAGCGAACCAGTCAGGGAGCTGGGATCGGAACTCCGGCTTCCCAGCTCCAAGTCCAAGGCTCTTTCCGCATCTGGTGTTTTCAGGGGTGAGACAGGGACCATCAGGGCACAGAGAGGGGCTCCGGGTGGGCAGGGCGGAGACGCGGGCGGTCCTGTTGGATGGCTGCAGCTGGAGGCTTAGCGGCTGCAGCCGCGGGGGCAGGGGTGGGCAAGGACGTTGTTGTTGCACCCGTCCTGGAGCTTGCCCTGGGCCTGGCCCCCAGCGCGGCCTTCGGTGTCCAAGAGCGGGCCGCCCTGCCCCTGCTGCCTCCTGAGTCTGCAAACAAGCACAGCACACATCTGAGTTAGCAGAGGGGAG
>CAUYQG010138133.1:0-28814 GCA_963574415.1 Tarsius wallacei | reverse complement strand
GTGGCTCAGCCTGTAATCCCGCGCTTTGGGAGGCTGAGGTGAGTGGATTGCCTGAGCCCGCGGGTTCAAGACCTGCCAGGGCAACTTGACGAGACCTCATCTCTACAATAAATCAAAAAATTAGCCAAGTGTGGTAGCATGCACCTGTAGTTCCGGCTACTCGGAAGGCTGAGGCAGAAGGATCGCCGGAGCCCAGCAGGTCGAGGCTGCGGTGGCCGGGAGCGGCCACTGAACTCCAGTCTGGGCGACAGAGTGAGACTCCAATTCAAAAAAAAAAAAGAAAAGAAAAGCAGTCACATGTGAGCTGCTGGAGAGGTGGGGAGGGGAAGCAGCTGATGTCGCTGATGGGGAGGTGAGGCACTTTGGAGCCCGTATGGATCCTTCTGGTTTGATGAGGCTGTTAGAAGTTCCTGGGCAAGTTGAGCCAAGTGCATGGCTGGTCCTAAAGAAAGGCACGTCTGCCCTCTAGTGGCAGCTCTGGGAGTGGCTTGAGCAGTGAACTGGCCACTGGTCACAGCCAGGACGTTCCTGCATGCTGTAGCTGGGAATGGGCCCAGCAGCCTTGTGAGGTGACCCAGGGGTCATCCAGACACTTGGGCAACCTGTGGCCCCTTTGAAAACAGCCTGGTGGGCGTCTCGGGAGCGTCTTCCGGTCACACGGGCCCCGAGTGGCCTCATGGGTCACCTGTGTTTGCCCTGGGGGAGGGGGCAGGGCGGGTGCCTTTGATCTGTGTAAATCCAGGTCATGGTTTTTGGCAAACACTGGAAGGGATGGGGCTCTCCTGTTGTGGCAGCTTTGCCGTCAGTTCCATCATCCTCGGCATCCAGAGGCACGTTTTGGGGTGGCTGACTCTGGTCCCCACTACTGATTTGATTGATTATAAGCCTCAGCTTGTTCTGCCCCTTTGCCATTCACAAAGCAATCTTACCAGGACATTTTACTTTACTCTCATACACCCTATGAAGTAGACAGGGTGCAAACTATTAACCGTTTCAGAACTCAGAAGAAAACAAGCCCCAGGGTGTTGAATAACTTAAAGACCGCCCTGCTGGTGAATCACACAGTGAGGGCTTGAGCAAGAGGTGCTTGCTCCTTGCTCTGTCTCTAAGAAGATTGAGCATAGCTCTCCCGACTCCAAATCCTGACTGCATTTCATGCTGAATTCAATCATCTCAGCAATCCCTGAGCATGTATGCAGCTTTCTTTATTGTTACTCAGTTGTAAATACATCAGAGGATTGCCCTCTATTGAAGTGTGTAATCCTAAAATACATTATAATTTTCCTGCTTTAACAATTCCTGGCCTGACTCAGTGGTTCAGACCTTTGATCCCAGCACTTTGGGAGGCCAAGGCAGGAGGATCACTTGAGCCCAGGAGTTTGAGACCAGCCTGGACAGCATAGCAAAACCTCATCTCTACAAAAATTAGCCAGGCGTGGTGGCGCACACCTGTGGTTCCAGCTACCTGGAAGGCTGGGGCGGAAGGATCGCCGGAGTCCAGCAGGTTGAGGCTGCGGTGGCCATGACATGCCACTGCACTCCAGCCTGGGTGGCAGAGTGAGACTCCAACTCAAAAAATAAAAAATAAAAATAAAAAATTCTAAAAAAAAAATTTTTTTTTTTTGAGTCAGAGTCTGTCTCCCAGGCTGAAATGCAGTGGCACGCTCGTGGCCACCATAGCCTTGACCTGCTGGGCTTAGGCATTCCTTCCACCTCAGCATTTCAGGTAGCTGGAATTACAGTTGTGCACCACCACTCCCAGCAAGTTTTTTAATTTATTGTAGAGACCAGGTCTCACCATGTTGCCGAGGCCGGTCTCAAACTCCTGAGCTCAGGGAATCCTCTTGCCTCAGCCTCCCAAAGTGCTGGAATTACAGACTCACGTCTGGCCACAGCTCCCAGCCAAAGAATTAAACATCAAATTATCATACAATTTACAGTTTACCTGCTGGGCATATACCCAAAAGGACTGAAGGCAGGGATTCTGACAGATGTTTGTTCACCCATGTTCACGGCTTCATTATTTTCAATAGCCAGAGGGTGAAAGCAATCCTTGTCCATCAGCAGATGGCTGGGTAAACACAGTGTGACCTAGACCTGCAGTGGGATACTATTCAGCCTTGAAAAGGACATTCTGACACGTGCTATGACATAGAAGAGCCTTGAGGATGTTGTGCTGAGTGGAATAAGCCAATCACAAAAGGCCCAGCAGTATAGGCGTCCACGCACAGGCGCTCCCTGAAGCAGTCAGACTCACAGGGACAGAGAGCAGAATGGTGGGCGCTGGGGGAAGGGGAGAGTAGTATGCAATGGGGCAGAGCTGGCATTTGGAAGACGAAAACATCCTGTGGATGGGTGGTGGCCATGGTGGCACCACAGTGGGAATGTGCTTAATGCCACTGAACTGCACACTCCAAAAGGGTTAAGATGGCCAGTTTTACGTTCTGCACATTGTACCAAATGGAAAACTTCTCCCGCCTTAAAAATTGTCTCCCAGCCGGGCTCGGTGGCTCAGCCTGTAATCCCACGCCTTGGAAGGCTGAGGTGAGTGGATTGCCTGAGCCCACGGGTTCGAAACCCGCTTAGGCAACTTGGCGAGACCTCATCTCTACAATAAATCAAAAACTAGCCAGGCGTGGTAGCACGCGCCTATAGTTCCAGCTACTCGGAAGGCTGAGGCGAAAGGATCACCAGAGCCCAGCAGGTCGAGGCTGCGGTGGCTGGGAGCGGCCACTGCCCTCCAGTCTGGGCGACAGAGTGAGACTCCAACTCAAAAAAAAATAAAAAATAAAAAAATAAAAAAAATTAAAATTGTCTCCCTTACAATCTGTCACGTGCCTGACGAGCTCTGGTTCACAGTGGGGCCGGCCCATGGGAGGGCCTGCCGCGGTACCTGTGAGTGGGTTTGGCATCAGGAAATGGCTGTCTTGCTGAAGACACAACATCACCCTGCTGGGCCCTACCTGCCAGGCTTAGGTGCCACTGTAGAAACATGCTACAGATCCAGATGTCCTCAGCAAAGCGCTTGTCTGTGTTTTGTCTCCCCAGGTCCTGAAGCGTCAGGGCTATGACGCAGCGTGTGATGTCTGGAGCTTGGGCATCCTGCTGTACACCATGTTAGCAGGGTAAGGATGGCTGGCAGGTGTCAGTCACCAATGCAGTCTTGCAAAGATGCAGGAGGCAGAAGCCTCCGTGTCTGGTCCCTTGTGGGGCTAGGGTCATGCTGCTCTGGTATTGTGCAGACACCATGCATGTGCACACGGGTTGTGAATGGAGGTGGTCAGACTTCCTAAGTCCTCCAGGACCGCTGAACAAGGACAAGAAATTCAGCTGTGCGTGTTCTTCCTACCCGGCTCATAAACAACACAACCAAGCCTTTGCCTGCACGGTCTGCGTTCTCTCCCTGAATTGTGCCACTGTCTTAAAAGGCAGCCCCATCTGTGCCTCAGAAACATCCTCTTGAGCAAAGAAGCTTCCATAGAAGCTTCCGGGTCAAGCAGCCTCTGTGGCGATGCCTGCCAGGCAGTGGCTGTGGACCTGGGTTTCATGGCTGTGAGTTGTACTTGCCCAGTTCTTTGTGACCAGATATGTGGTGTTACAGAAAGAGGCGTGGGCCTGCCATCTGGACACCTAGCGTCCATCCGAGCCCTACCCTTCACTAGTCCTTGCATCTGGACCTCACTCCCACCCCTCTGAGAGGCACAAGGACACCCCAGGGTTCCTTCTAGGTGGGGGGACTAGGATCCCACGAGGTCCACTGGTCCTAACATTCTGAAGTTTATGAAATACTTGAATGGAGGCAAAAAGAAAAGGACCCTGGAGTACCCACCCTGCTTGCCATAGTGAGCCGGCAGAAGCCCTCTTGGGAACGGATGGAAGTGGCCCACTGTGCGAGTGTTTTATGGTTACTTAGCAGATGGTATCCAGCACGAGGCACTTAGCAAGGGAGGCACTGCCATTTTTGCTGACACCACACTGTTAGATTGCTTTTTGGTTCTTCTGATACTCACTTTGCCTGGACATAAAACTGGGGTTGCAGACTTAGCTACTAAAGGAGGTGCCGTTAGAATCACATCATTCCTTTTCTTGGAAAGCGTGTGCTGGTGTACGTTGGTGTGTGTGAAGGGGTGATGGAATAGTCATCTGTCACACACTTGGAGTATGGCCAGGACGGAACCAGGCATTTGGTGTGTGTTCACCACACACTGTGCACATGCAGTTGTGACTCAGAACATCAATTTGTCAAAGAGCCCAGAGCTGGTCATAGATCAACCATGGGTCTCCCAGACTTCAATCTCAGGCTCTCTTGTGTGATGCCACACTGTCACCATGGAAACCGAGTCACCAGGCAAGCCAGTGTGACCAGAAAGGTCCAGGAGAGTCAACCCCAGGGTCCACAGGGCCCTCTTCACCTGTCTCATGGACCTCTGGCCTTGACCAAGGAAGGAGAACGGCTGTAGCATTGGGACACAAATTCTGCTTCACCATGATCCCAGATTCAGGGCATCACAGGGAAAACAAAAGAGCTATTATTTTCAACAAAAAGGATACGATATCCAGTTGTAAACGCCATTTTAGATGGCAAAATGAAGCTCACCAGCACAAACCCTCTCTTACACAGATTCACCCCCTTTGCGAATGGCCCAGATGATACCCCCGAGGAGATCTTGGCAAGGATTGGCAGCGGGAAGTACGCCCTCTCCGGGGGAAACTGGGACTCCATCTCAGATGCAGCAAAAGTAAGTCCATTCCCCGTATTCCTGTTCTGCAAGACCCGTGTCATTCTGAGGAAACCAGGGACACCTTTTATATGACTAGTATAGAGAGCTTATCCTCATCATCTGTATGTCTCTTAGCTAAGAGAGTTATTTGCAAAATTATTTTATAGCACGTTTACATTTTCTGTCTTAATGTATCATTCAGGGTTCTCCAGACACAGAGCCAGAAGCGTTGGGGTGTGTGTGTGTGTGTGTGTGTGTGTGTGTGTATTTAGAGAGGAAAAGAGCTTCATGTTCAAGGCTGGAGCCTAGCAGGAGGTGACGCCACAGTCAGCCTCCGAGGGCCAAGGCCATCTGCTGACAGAGGCCACTCTTCTTCAAGGAGCACAATCTCTTGCTGTAAGGCCTTCCACTGATTGGATGAGGCCCACCACATTGTGGAGAGTAACTGCTTTACTCAAAGTCAACTGATTTAAATGTTAATTACATCTAAAAAATACCTGCACAGCACCATCCAGACTGGGCTTCATGACCCAGCCAAACACAACCCCATGCTTTTATGATGTTGGGGGACGAGTGCCCCAAATGTCCACAGGTTGGTCAGGCAGTACGCTGAATTACAGGGGCATGCCTGGCAATTCTGTGAACGTGGGCTGCCATATGACCTCCTGCAATAGTGGTGGAGGTGACAGTGGAGGTGATGGTGGAGGAGAGGGTGGAGGTCACAGTTGAGGTGATGGAGGTGGTTACAGCGGAGGTGATGGTGGAGGTGGCAGTGGAGGTGACAGTAGAGGTGACAACAGAGATGATGGCAAAGATGACTATGGAGGTGATGGTGGATTTGATGGTGAAAGCAACTATGGAGGTGGTGGAGGTGAAAGTGCAGGTGATAGTAGAGGTGACTGTGAAACTGATGGTGGGGTTGACAGTGGAGGTGACGGTGAAGCTGACTGTGACATTGATGGTGGAAGTGACTGTGAAGGTGACGGTGGAGATGACTGGAGGTGACAGTAGAGCTGATGGTGGAGGTGACTTTGGAGGTAACTGTGGGGGTGACAGTGGAAGTGATGGTGGAGGTGACTGGAGCCGACAGTGGAGGTGATGGTGGGAGTGATGGCAGAGGAGATGGTGACAAAGGTGATTGTACAGACAATGGTAGCAGAGCTAATAGAGGATGGTGAGAGGAGACGGTGGTGGAGATGGCAGAGGATGCAGTGGAGGATGCGGCCAAAGAGCATGGAGGTGATGGTGGGGATGAGAGCAGAGGTGATGGTGGCAGAGGTGATGGTGGCAGAAGTGATGGTGGAAGAGATGGCGAGATGGCAGAGGATATTATGGAGGTGATGCTGAGGACAATTGTTTGGGTGATGGTAGAGGTTGATCGTGGAGGATACGATGGAGGTGATGGTAGAAGTGATGGTGGGGGTGACAGCAGAGGTGATGGTGGAGGTGATTGTGGTGATGGAGATTATTGTGGAGATGATGGTGGAGATGCTAGCGGAGGTGATGATGGGGTGCTGGTGTAGGACATGGCGGCTAGCGTTTAGTGACGCTCCCTGCGTGTCCGACCCTGACAGTACAAGTGCTCCTGTCTGCACCTCCACTGGGTCTCAAATGAGTAGAGTCTCAAATGTCCTAGTTCTGGCTCCCACAATAGAGCCTGAGACCAGAACCTGGTGGCTCGTTTGGGGTGATCCAGAAGCAGGAGTGGGGAGTAGGGGGAGGTGTCAGGAAAGGGGTGGAGTCAAGCACAGGTCACATCCCCAAGACCACAGCTGCCCCTAGACCTCGCCAACCCACCTGCCCTCAGCCCCGTCTGCTGCCACTGGTCTCTTCCTGTGCCTTTTCCTTGCCATGACAGAACCTCTGGACCTCAGACCCCGCAGTCTCTATCCACACCCAACAGGTACTGAGCAAAGTCACTGCCTTGCTCAGTGTCATGACTCTGAGATCTTGAGCAAGTCAGGGAAGTTCTCTTCATTTTTACACTGGAAATGGGAACAGCCATTCTTCCAGGAACACTTGTTGCCAAGGTGGATGTCATCAGCAATTAAAAGACTCTGGCCTTCTCTGTGGAGAGAGGATGGTGTCATCGTGCACAGCATTTCTTAGCTGTGTTCTGTGACCAGTCAAGTTTTGAAAGTGAGGGAATGGGGAGGGGAGGACACTGGTGGAGAGAACACAGGGTCTTGTCTTGGGTCCTCCTTGGGCAGTTAATCACTACACGCTTCAATGTCTTCATCTGCAAAATAAGAAAAGCAATATTGCCGGGCGCGGTGGCTCAAGTCTGTAATCCCAACACTTTGGGAGGCGGAGATGAGAGGATTGCCTAAGCCCCTGGGTTGAGACCAGCCTGGGCAACATGGCAAGACCTCATCTCTCAATAAATCAAAAAATTAGCTGGGCATGGTGGCACATGCCTATGGTTCCAGCTACCTGGAAGGCTGAGGTGGAAGGATCGCCTGAGCCCAGCAGGTTGAGGCTGTGGTGGCCATGAGCGTGCCACTGCACTCCAGCCTGGGTGACAGAATGAGACTCTGACTCCAAAGAAAAAAAAGAAAAGAAAAAGCAATATTTTCCCTGACTACTTCAAGGATGCTCATGGTGACTAGAGCAGGCACATCCAGTATGTCAAGACATTTCATGGCATGCCATGCACATGTGATTCATGGTACAGCTGACTATGTATCGTATCATATGTGTACATACTTGTCTTGCTAACATGTGCAAGTGGAGAGTGGCACTTTACCCATTTTAGAGAGTTGTATTGTTTCTAATTTATAATCACGTGAGAAAATTGCTTCTATTGGACGTATCGAAGGCTCCAGGTTGTAGATTTCATGGTTGGTGATTACTTGTAGTAAATATTTGTGGACATTCCTGATAAAAACATAATCACATACATAGTTATGAATTGGTTTCTATGAATAGTTATTATTTCAGCTTCTCCCTTTAGAAGGATTTTTTTTTGTTTGAGTTGGAGTCTCACTCTCGTCCAGACTGGAGTACACTGGCACACTCACGGCCACCGCAGCCTTGACTTGTTGGGCTCAGGTGATCCTTCTGCCTCAGCCTTCCAGGTAGCTGAAACTACAGGTGTGTGTCACCATGCCTGGCTAATATTTTAAAATTTATTGTAGGTCTCACCAAGTTGCCCAGGCTGGTCTTGAACCCCTGGACTCAGGCAATACTCTGACCTCCACCTCCCAAAGTGAGGGGATTACAGGTGTGAGCCACTGCACCCAGCTGAAGGATATCATTTTTACAAAAAGAGTATTTTACCAGTTTACACACATCATCTAACATTCCCACATTTAATTTCTCTGTAGACATAAATTATTTAATAAAAGACGAACCTTCAGGCTGGGCGCAGTGGCTCATACCTGTGATCTCAGTGCTTTGGAAGGCTTAGGTGAAAGGATTGCTTGAGGCTAGGAGTTTGAGACCAGCCTGGGCAACACAGCAAGTTCCCACCTCTACAAAATATTTTTTAAAAAATTAGCCAGGGATGGTGGCAACAGTCCTAGCTACTCAGGAGGCTGAGGCCAGAGGTTTGCTGGGGCTCAGAAGTTTGAGGCTGCAGTGAGCTGTGATCTCACCACTGCTCTCCAGCCTGGACAACAGTAAAGCCTTGTCTCCATTAAAAAAGCAAAAATGGCCGGGCTCGGTGGCTCAGCCTGTAATCCCTCGCTTTGGGAGGCCGAGGTGAATGAATTGCCTGAGCCCGCGGGTTCGAGACCTGCCTGGGCAACTTGGCAAGACCTCATCTCTACAATAAATCAAAAAATTAGCTGGGCGTGGTAGTGTGCACCTGTAGTTCCAGCTACTTGGAAGGCTGAGGCGGAAGGATCGCTGGAGCTCAGCAGGTCGAGGCTGCAGTGGCCAGGAGCGGCCACTGCACTCCAGTCTGGGTGACAGAGTGAGACTCCAACTCAAAAAAGCAAAAACAAGCATGAACCTTCAGTGAACTGCTAAGTGGGTGATAGTTAACCACTCACTGGCTTCTAAACCTTAAAGTCAATGTTTTACCCCAAATGCAAAGAATTGCTCTGGATGGTGGCTGGGTGCCGTCGTCAGAGGGTGAGCAGGCGTTGTGTCGGGAGACGCTCTGATCCAGCCCCACTGACCGCCACCCCCCCGCAGGACGTCGTGTCCAAGATGCTGCACGTGGACCCCCGCCAGCGCCTGACAGCCATGCAGGTGCTCAAACACCCCTGGATCGTCAACAGGGAGTACCTGTCCCAGAACCAACTCAGCCGGCAGGATGTGCACTTGGTGAAGGTACCCTAGGCACCGAGAGCAGTGCGGGGGGCGGGAAGCCCCGGGAGAGCCCCTACCTCAAGGTTCAGCCCAAGGCGTCATGGGGCACAGAGGAGGGACTTTGTGGCCACCACAGAGCATCCCTGGCCTGCCTGCCCTCACACCTGTTGTCATGCACAGGCACAACAGCTTCAGGGGGGATTCTATGGGCACGTTCATGGCTGTTCCACTCTGAGGGCCACAGCCTCAATTCTAGACCTGATGTTTGCAAAAGTCCCATGATTTTATTTTATTTTACTTTATTTATCTTATTTTATTTTGAGTTGGAGTCTCACTGTCACCCAGGTCACCACTGCTGGTGGTCTGGAGCACCAGCCTCTGCAACAGCTCACCGCCCCCACCCTCTGGAAGTTCTGGAGGCAGCCCCCACTTCCCCACATCCCCCGGGGGGACCCCGAGGCCCAGCGAGGTCCCGTGGTTCCAGCCTCGCGCCCAGGAGTGGCAGGCCCCATGACTCCTCGTCCTCCCTCTGTCTTGCAGGGCGCAATGGCAGCCACCTACTTTGCCCTAAACAGAACACCTCAGGCCCCACGGCTGGAGCCGGTGCTGTCATCCAACCTGGCACAGCGCCGAGGCATGAAGAGACTCACATCCACCAGGTTGTAGCCGCGGGCTCCCCACCACCAGCCCTGACGTCTTCTGTGGGTACACAGACGCCGGACTCCGATGTTGCCGGCCTGGGTGCCCACGAGGCCTCCGCGGAGGCAGACGCGCCTCCTGTCCTGCGTTTGCTTTGCAGCCCTGGAGGGATCCTGACCTGGGGGCTTCTCAGCCTCGCCGTGCCAGCCTCGCCACCCTTTGTCCCAAGTAGCGCCAAATGCACCCCCTTCAGCTCAGTCGCCGTGTAAGGCCGCGGGGTCTAGAGGGACCTTTGGGTCCTCTCCTGTCATGGCTTCTGTTCATACAGAGAGATCTTTCAGGGTCAAAGCTAGGAGTCCAGTCAGACCCATCACGGGTGTCCTGGTTAGGACGGGAAGGGAAATGTCCATGTGGGGACACACCGTTGGGAGCACAGAGAGGCCACCAGGCATCCAGGGCTCCCAGGGGCTGCATGACGGGGCATCTGGGAGGCGCCTGGCCCTGCCCAAAGTAATCCAAAGAGCTGTCTCCCCTCGCCCTCCAGTCTCCACCCGAGGTGCTGGGTGTCTCTTCTTTTCACTGTCCCAAATTCAAAGGAGGGGACAGAGCCTAACTGAGAATCCGGATGGCTTGCTAGGCACATCTCACGAGAACCGAGAGGGGAGCCTCTCAGAGGGGCCCAGAGGGAGCCTGTGTCACCCCGTGTCCTGTGCCCCCAAGGCCAGCACACTGAGCTGCCCTCTGACCCCGGCTCTGGTGGCCGCGAAGGTTCCAAGCTGTGGTTTTGCTGTGTTCGCATTCATTCTTCTGGCCTACGGAGAAACTGAATATGGGAAACACTGAGCTCTGTTGCCTCGCACTGTCCCATCTCAGTCCCAGGGAGGCAGGAGGGAGACTGAGGCCCCTCCCCGACACTCTGGAGCAGGTGGGAGCCAGGATGCATTATGCAGTGGCGATGCACTTTGTAGACGCTGTGGTTTCGTGTGGTGTTTTTGTGTTCCTGTTACACAGATCTGTCTTTAAACGGACCCCTCAGGGGTGTTTGGTGTTGCCCTGGGTGTGTGTGCAGGGGAGAGGGAGGAGTTCAGTGCAGAGAGCAGTCCCTTCTGTGGCAAGCTGGGGGGCGAGGGCGTCCCGGCTCACAGCCAGGTTGTCACTAAGAAGATGGCACTTAGTTGTCTGTTTTCTCTATCTTGAGTTCCTCTTAGACCCAACTCAGAAAAAAAAAAGGTGTGGCATTCTGAAAAATAACTCCTTAGCTCAGTCCACTTGTTTTCAGACTTTAAAATCTCAACTTGGTTCAGAAGCTTTAATTATTCCATGAGGATTTTTTTTTCAGGGAACTGCAAGTAATTAAAGGTGAGAGTTGTGTGCTGCGTTTCTGTGGTGCCTGTGGACATGGCACACTTTTTCTCAGCAGAAAATGCATTTTTCCCAAGGCTAAAATTTGGCCTCCATCCATGAGAATTTGGATTTTTAGGTTTGAATTATTTCATCTATTAGAAACTTAAGACAGTGGATAGTACTTAGGTCATAGATTTGTCCTCCTAGAAATGAACAAGAGTCACCAACCTCCTGCGTGCAGGGCAGCTGCCTGTCCAGCGGCTGCACCTTTGGCCTCTGTGCTGGCATGTCTGGTGTGTGCTTGCAGCAGTGGCGGGCAGTGAGAGTGGAGGGAGGGCGTGGGAGTGTCCCTGAGAGGCCCCGTTCATTCTCCTGGTGCCCCCCTTCGCACCAGCTGCCATCTTTTCCAGTAACCCCCATGTCTACAGCCTTACCTGTCGAGCTGTAAGAATGCCCCAGGGACCGCTGAGATGCTGTCATACCAAACTCTGTCCTTGCTGTGTATTTGCTATGCGTCCTTGAAGGACGACACTGGCCCGTCCTGCTGGCTGAGTGTCTATAAAATACCTCTTCTTCCCCCTCTCATCCTTGCATGGAAAGTCGGCCCAAAGAAGTTATGATACCATGTTTTAAACCAAGCTTTCAAAAAGCTGAAGTGAACTGGCCAGTAACTGCTTTACACACAGCCGTCAGTCTGCAGTGATGGGGTGTTTGCAATTCGCACCTTGCCGGCTCAGCCCCATCTCCACCCAAGGACAGGCCCTGTGTGATTAGCAAAAAGGACAGCAACTTAGAAAGTCCGGTCACCCGATCGTCATCACCCCTCAGGATCATGAAAACCACAGAACTTGTAAGGAGAACCCTGGGCCCTAGATCGGGCTTCCCAACCCCCCTCCTGACCACTCCTGAGGGTCCTCCTACCCTGGCACCCACCTCCCCTGTTCACCCCAGGGGGAGCTTTGCCTAATTCCACCTCCAAAGTCCAGTGCGGGCAAGAGGGGGGGATTTCACTTAGATCTTTATGTCGGATGTGTACGTGATTTTCAACTAACTGTGTGTGCGTGTTGCTGTTTGGAAGGTTGCTTGACTCTTACAGTGACAGCAGTGCTTAATGTTAGCCAGTGTTGTGTGTTACACGGCGTTATTCCTAAGCCGAACACTGGGACTTAGGTTCTGCTCGATGGGCTCTCAGAAACGTGATGATGTCCGGCATGGTGGCCACCCTTGCCTTCCCAAGAGGCAAGCACACTTAGAATGGAGGAGGACGCTGCGGGTCCCTGGCAGGGAGGACAGAGCAGGAGGCGACGCCACGGTGGCCAAGCGGGGACGCGACCGAAGCGCCTGAGCCTCCCCACTGATCACGCTTCTCGCCTCCTGTTTCCGGGCTCACGGTTATGTTTACAGGTCACTTTACGTTCCCGCTTTCTGTGTCGCGTTCGAGACGGGCGGCCACTGTACAGATATTTATTACGCTTTCCAGACTTTCTGAAGAGATTTTTTGAATAAACATGGTTTTATGAAGTGTAATCTTTTTCCAACATGACCATAACCTTTGACTTCCCATGTGGTTACCAGGAGCCATCCGGGGGCAGCGCCTCACCCCTCTGTCCCCACCCACTGGCTTCAGGCCCCACCAGCTCCTGCAGCTACCACGACTGACAGCTGGGTGTGTACGTGTGTGTGCATGAGTGCATGTGTAAGTGGGAGAGTTCATGCATGTGCATATAGGTGCACAAGTGTGTGTGCGTGTGCACACGTAAGCACTGTAGGCATGTGTGCATGTACGTGCATGTGTGGAGAGGGGTATGAGTTCATGTATGTGTGTATGAGTGTGTACCTGTGTGCATGAATGAATGTGTAGGTGAGAGTTCATCATACTTGGTGAGACCTCGTTTCTACAATAAATCCAAAAATAAGCTGGGTGTGGTAGTGCATGCATGTAGTTCCAGCTACTTGGAAGGCTGAGGCAGAAGGATTGCCAGAGTCCAGCAGGTCGAGAGCGGTGGCCGTGAGTGTGCCACTGCACTCCAGCCTGGGTGACAGAGTGAGACTGTGACTCAAAAAAGAAAAAAGAGTTCATGCATATGCATGTATTGCATAAGTGTGTATGAGCATGTAAGCATTGTGTGCATGTGTGTGGGGGGGGAATTATGAGTTCATACATGTGTGTATGAATGTGTACATGTGTGCATGTGTAGGTGGGAGAGTTCATGCATGTGTGTGTAGGTGTACAGGTGTGTGTGAGCACGTGAGCATTGTATGCATATGTGTGGAGCGGTATGAGTTCATGCATGTGTGTATGAGTGTGTACGTGTGTGTGCATGCATGCATGTGTAGGTAGGAATGTTCATGCATCTGCATGGAGGTGCACAAGTGTGTATATGAGCACGTAAGCATTATGTGCATGTGTGTTCATGTGGGGGGGCAAGTGTGCGTTAATGCATGTGTGTATGAGTGTGTCTGTGTGTGTGCTGTGCACAGGGGTGAGTCCATGCCACCTCTCCTGCATGAAGATCCAGCCTCCCTGCCTCTCATCCACGTTCTCTGAGCTGGCTCCCAAGACAACCAAGCTGTGGGTCACTTGGAGCTGATGTGCCTGAGCACCCCTGAAGCTGAGTAATTTACAAGAACAGATGTTTCTTTAGCTCATGATTCTGGGCTGGAAAGTCCAAGCACATGGTGCCAGCACCTGCTCGACTTCTGGTGAGGGCCGTGGGCTGTGTCAGGATGTGGCGGAGAAACAGAAGGGCGAGCAGGTGTGCAGAAAGGACCCTCACTTTGTATGAACCTGCCATATTTCCCTCAGCCAAAACTCACCCCCAAGGAGAGCATCAACCTATTCATGAGGGATCCACCCCAGGGACACAAACACCCGCCTCGAAGTCCCACCTCCCACACAGGGTCAAATTGTAACACACATGGTGGTAGAGACAAGCCATGTCCAAGCCACAGCACAGGGAGAGAAAAAATAAATTTGCAAGACAGGAAGACAGTGGAGGAGGACCAGTCCCCAGGGTGACTGAGGAATGCAAGACATATAGCCCATCCTGAAACCAGCAGCTTCCTCGGCTACTACCCCAGCAGCTGTTTCTGATAAGCTCGCAGGCATCATCTGCCTTTCAACAGGTAGCCGTGCCCTGTGTACTTGTACTTCACCTATGCCCCCAGTCATGGCTATACGTCAGGACCAAAATCAAAAGCATCCATAGGTGACAGCTATCCCATGTGAATATGTCTGTCACTTTTCATGAGGAACACCTCAGGTAAACATTGGGCACACAGTCTTCAGAGTGTTGTTTTTTTTTCTTGAGTTGGAGTCTCACTCTTGTCACCCAGACTGGAGTGCAGTGGCACACTCCCGGCCACCGCAGCCTCGACCTGCTGGGCTCCGGCGATCCTTCCGTCTCAGCCTTCCAAGTAGCTGGAACTACAGGCGTGAGCTACCATACCCGGCTAATTTATTTATTTATTTATTGTAGAGATGAGGTCTCGCCAGGTTGCCCAGGTGGGTCTCGAACCCACGGGTTCAGTCAATCCACTCATCTCAGCCTCCCAAAGCACTGGGATTACAGGCTGAACCACTGAGCCCGGCTAGAATGTTTTTCATCACACGTGGGCTTGGGCAAGAAAGCTAACATTTTCTAAATGACAGCTGTGGTGTCAGCTTGGAGACAGCAGCATTACTGGCGATGTGCACAGCTGACTCGAGGTTTTCCTAGCCGGGCTCGGTGGCTCAGCCTGTAATCCCACGCTTTGGGAGGCTGAGGTAGAGTGGATTGCCTGAGCCCGCGGGTTCAAGACCTACCTGGGCAACTTGGCGAGACCTCATCTCTTCAATAAATCAAAAAATCAGCCGGGCATGGTAGCGCATGCCTGTAATTCCAGCTACTCGGAAGGCTGAGGCAGAAGGATCGCTGGAGCCCAGCAGGTCAAGGCTGCGGTGGCTGGGAGCGGCCACTGCACTCCAGTCTGGGTGACAGTGAGACTCCAACTCAAAAAAAAAAAAAGAGGTTTTCCTGCAACTTTTCACATCTTTTCACTCCCAAGTGGCAAGGTGTGGGTCCCCTCAACCTTCGCTCCCCTGGGCTCTGCTCCAGGATGCAGGAGAGCTGTGCAACTGGACACAGTCACAGGGAGGTCAGCAACACCTGCAGGCTGCCAGACTCGATGTCTTTATCATTTTAAATGGTGAACTTAGAGACTGAGCATCAGATTTTGGTTTTTAGTCCTAAATAACAGATTCAAAGGTAAGCATTCCCGAGGAAGAAAATATTTAAAAAGAAAAAACGAACTTAAGATCAGCATTAAGCTATTCACCAACACACACACACACATTTAATATACATTTTTAGAGCCTTAAATTTCATTCACAACATAAACTTTATCCAGTTACAAAAAAACCCCTGAAATCCAGGAAACATCTAGAGAAATTCAAAATTCCATAGATCCATCCAAAATAATTGGATGAAGTTTAATGTCAAAACTATCAAGATTAATGACACAATAATGAATTTTATCCTCACAACAGCCCTATAGGAAACTGTCCTTGACATTTTAGACACTAGGAACCAGAGGTCAGTAGATCCCCTGAGCTGCCTCCCACCCCCTCCAAAATCCTGGGGGTTCTCAAACCACCCGTTTCTCCAGTGAAGCCTTCCCTGCACCATGTGGAAAACAGAGCCTAGTCACTGTGGCCAGCGTGCTGTGGGCAGATGTCCCCCTGCCATAGAGCTGATGTGTGCTGCCCTGGGCACGGGCGGGGGTGTTCCGGACACACCCCCCAAATGAGGCAGCTTGGCATGTAAGAAGGCAGCAGAAACAGGAAGGGCTGGATTCACTTCCCCCCACCCCGCTCTCCTGACGCAGGTCACGAGACCCTCATTCCAGAGGTGGCCTGCCTGTGCCCAGAGGAAAGGACTGCCCTTATCTCTGAGGATGCTGAGATGCAGAAGGATCTGACATGCAGGCTGTGCTCAGATCCCTCGTCGACCACCATGAGCGCACGCCCGCCTGTCCTCCAACCATACCCCTGTAGGAGGGCCCCTCTTCATCCAGCCTCAGCATAAACACACACGCGTTTCTCTGCTTCGTTTGGTCTCCCACGCTTTGTAAGTCTTGCATATTTCACACGTGCACACTTCTCTTGTGTGAATCTGGCTTTTGGCATGGGGGCCTCAGTCACACACCTAGGATGGGAAGTAATCTTCCTCTCCACAAGACAGCGAGTTGTTTTCAGAGCTGACCTAAGATCTAAAAGAGGAAACTACATGGCAGGGGGTGCCCAGGGCTGCCCAGAGATGGCCAAGCCCTGGAGGTAGCAAGAGTGTTCTCTCTACCACTGCAGGCCTGTCTCCACCGCAGGCCAGCTAGCCGAGTGACTCAGCCACGCACCCACAGGTGTTTGACGACACTAACTCTTCCCACCACGGAAGCTGCCACATCGGGTCAGGTGAAGTTCTCTATGCTCCATCAGCGCACATCCCAGTGGGAGGCCGTAGGAGTAAAGAAATCAGTTACACACCTGTTGTGGCAGGTTGGGGCGCAGTGAATGCAGGGATGGCCCCAGTCATTGCAGGAAGGTGAGGGGTGACCCGATTACATGGGGTTGGAGAAGCAGACACTGAAGTGTGAATGGGTTAGAGGTACAGGGGGGAAAGGCCAAGCTTGGAGGCTCAAGCCCGGGGCCCAGGGCCTGGAGCCTGGATATAGAGCTGGAAACCAGAGCTAAAGCCTGGGGCCTGGAGTCTGGAGCCTAGAGCCTGGGATCTGGAGCCTGGAACCTAGAGCCTGGAGCCAGGAGTCTGGGGCTTGGAGCTTTGAGTCTGGAGCTTGGGGTCTGATATCTGGAGCCTGGGGCTAGGGCCTGAAGCTTTTGGGCATGGAGCCTTGGGTTGGAACCTGGAGTCTGGGGTCTGGGGCCTGGGGCTGGAGTCTGGAACCTGGGGCTAGAGCCTGGGACCTGGAGCTTGGAGCCTAGAGTCTGGAGCCTTGGATTGGAACCTGGAGCCTAGAGCCCAGGGCTTAGGCTGGAGCTAGAGCCTGGAGCCTGCTTGGGTCCTGGGTGTCTAGGCTGAGCCATGTGAGCCAGGGAGGAGTCCCAGATCAGGGTCTGGTCTTGTCAGAGGTGGAAAGGGCATTAAAAGGGTATATGTTGTGCCTTGAGGGGGATGGAAGACATTGGAGACTATGAACCGAGGGGTAACACAATCACCCCAGTATTAGCAGGTGACTGTCAGGCCAGGAATCAGGATAGAGTGAGAGATTCCCCCCAGGGGCACTCAGCATCTTCAGGGCCCAGAGGCCCAGTGGCCTCTCCCCCCGGTGGCCTCCCCCTGCATCCTCTAGGATTTCTTGGTGGGTATCAGCCTCACCAATTCCCCCAGGATGCAGTTCTGGCCTCTCAGTAACACTTTGGGTAGAAAAAGGCCCCTCGATGGCTTCTACTGTCTTTTTTTTTTTTTTTTTTGAGTAGAGTCTCACTATGTCACCCAGGCTAGAGTACAGTTGCATGCTCACGGCCACTGCAGCCTCGACCTGCTAGGCTCAAGCGATCCTTTCATCTCAGCCTTCCAAGTAGCTCGAACTACAGGCATGTATCACCATGCCCGGATAATTTTTTTATTTTTATTTATTTATATTTTTATTTTTTTTATTTTATTTTTCGAGTTGGAGTCTCACTCCGTCGCCCAGACTGGAGTGCAGTGGCCGCTCCCGGCCACCGCAGCCTCGAGCTGCTGGGCTCCAGCAATCCTTCCGCCTCAGTCTTCCAAGTAGCTGGAACTACAGGCGTGCGCTACCACACCCAGCTAATTTTTTGATTTATTGTAGAGATGAGGTCTCGCCAAGTTGCCCAGGCGGGTCTCGAACCCCCGGGCTCAGGCAATCCACTCACCTCAGCCTCCCAAGGTGCGGGATTACAGTCTGAGCCACCGAGTCCGGCTTTTTTTATTGATTGTAGAGACGAAGTCTCACCAAGTTGCCCAGGCTGGTCTCGAACCCCTGGGCTCAAGCAATCCTCTCGCCTCAGCCTCACAAAGTACTGGGATGACAGGTGTGAGCCACCACATCTGGCCACTGTACACTTTTATTGTGATCTTTTTCCCTCTTCTAGACCTGTGGAAGTCTTGGCTGGTAGGAGGTGACACTGGCAGGTGTCACTGAAGACACTGCAATGAGGGTTTATGGCAGAGATATGGGCGGGGCTGGGAAGGATGGAAAGGCATCCAGGAGCCAGGCCCAGAAGGAAGCGGTGGCTGTGACCCAGAAGCATCCAGTCCTGGACAGGTGTCCCCACGAGGAGCTGCAGCCTTAGGTGGAAGGAGGCAGTACAGCCAGAACCCCAGCCTGCAGGGGGAAGAGGGGGTGCTACGGTCTGAATGTCAGTGTCCCCCAAAATCCACATGTTGGAACTGAATCCCCAATGTGGCAGAATTAGGACACAGGGCCTTTGAGAGGTGATTGGGCTGTGAGGGTGGAGTCTCAAGAGTAGGATGAGTGCCCTTATCAAAGAGGCCCTGGGAGCTCCTGTGCTCCTGCCACCATGTGAGGACACAATGAGGAAGTGCCATCCATGAACCGGGAAGCCCTCACCAGACACTGACTCTGCCAGCACCTTGATCTTGGACTTCCCAGCCTCCAGAACTGTGAGCAATAAATGTGTGTGTAAGTCACCAAGTCTGGTGTTTTGTTATGGCAGCCCAAACAGACTGTGACAAGGAGTGTATTAAGTGTCAAGGCCTCTGTCCCCCACCCTCCAATCTCCTGCTGGTGCCATCTGAGGACCAACTCCAACCAGCAGCCAGAGGCAGGAAACATGGCCAAGATGTAGCCCACAGAGCCCCGGAGGGTAGGAAGGGCAGAGATTCATTTGGGGGCAATGGGGAAGGACAGTGCAGATGCTACCGTTTGGTGTGTGCAACCCCTTCAAGCCCCTTGTTGAAATGTGATCCCCAGCGTTGGAGGTAGGGCTGGTAGGAGGCGATTGGGTCATGAGGACAGATCCCTCATGAGTGACTTGGTGATGTCCTTGAGGTGTTGAGCAAGTGCTCACTCTGTCAGGTCACGAGAGACTCTGGCATCCCCCTGACGTCACTTCCTCCCTCACCATGTGACCTCTGTACACGTCGCCTCCCCTTTCCCTCCACCATGAGTGAAGCCTTCATGAGGCCTCACCAGACACAGATTCTTCTTGTACAGCTTGCAGAACTGTAAGCCAAATACGCCTTTTTTTTTTTTGCATCAGAGTCTCTGTCACCCAGACTGGAGTGCAGTGGCACGCTCACGGTCACTGCAGCCTCAACCTGCTGGGCTCAGGAGATATCCTTCTGCCTCAGCTTTCCAATAGATGGAACTACAGTCGTGTGGCACCATGCCTGTTTAATTTTTTGATTTACTGTAGAGACAAGGCCTTGCCATGTAGCCCAGGCTAATCTCAAGTCCCTGGGCTCAGACAATCCTCTTGCCTTCTCCTCCCAAAGTGCTGGGGTTACAGGTGTGAGCCACCATGCCCAGCCTCTTTTCTTTATAAATTACCCAGTCTTGGGTATTCCTTTATAGCAACACAAGTGGACTAAGACAACAGAGACCCACCTTCCACCTGAGAGCCATTTCACCCACACACTCAGGACCTGGACACAGTGACAGGATGGCTGTGGGACCAGGTGGTGTGGCTATCACTCCATCACCATCTGACTTCCCCTCACTCTGACAGTTCAGTTGGGTATTTCTTGGATAAATGGCAATATGTCCTTAGGAAAAGCTGGTCAGAGCAGTCTCTGAGAGCTGAGTCCTCTTCTTACTCTTTGGTTTACTTTGTTCATGATGGGGTTCAGGACATGATACCCTAAAATAAGACACCTCGACATGTAAGAAGGCAGCAGAAGCAGGAGGGGCTCTCTCACTTCCCCCCACCCTGCTCCCCAGAGGCAGGTCCCGAGATCCCCATCTCAGAGGTGCCTTCCCCTACCAGGGGGAAAGGAACTACCTTATCTCTGAAGGCAGAGACACAGAGAAGCTTCTGAACATGCAGGCCTTGCTAAGCCCCCCTGTGCATCACCATTAAACCCATTTGTGCAATCACACTTCTCCACGCCTGTTCACTCCTCATCAAACTTGGCATAAAAGTACCCAGGTGTCCATGCTTCTCTCCCATTTTATTTCCAAAGGTTCCTGTGTTGCAGGAACCTATCATTCAATAAATGCAAGTGCTTTTTTCTTGTTAACCTGTCTTTTTATTTTTATTATCATTATTATTGAGTAGGAGTCTCACTCTGGCCCAGGGTGGAGTGCAGTGGCACACTCACAGTCACTGCAGCCTCGACCTGCTGGGCTCAGGTGATCCTTCTGCCTCAGCCTTCCAAGTAGCTAGAACCACAGGCATGCACCACCACACCTGGCTAATTTTTTTATTTATTGTAGAGATGAGGTCTTACCATGTTGCCCAGGCTGGTCTCAAACCCATGGACTCAGGCAATCCTCTCACTTGGTCTCCCAAAGTGTTGGGATTACTGTTGTGAGTCACCATGCCCGGCTAACCTGTCTTTTATTATAGGATCTTTAGCTGTGACCTTCACAGTGGGTGAGGAAAGACGTATCTTTGCCTTTTCTGCGGTCACCATGGCCACTCTGCTGAATTCTAATTGCTGTCACCTCTGGCCCCTGTTCCAGGAATGTGGATTATAGAAATTTTCAAACGTATACCTCGAGTCCTTGCTGAAAGGAGATATTTCCAGGCCTGGTGAGAGGCTGTAGCCACAAGGTAGGCAAGGAGTGTGTGTGTGGTTAACACCACACCTAGTCTCCTTCTGCTGCATCAGACCAAAGGGTTTCTGGATTCAGCATCAGAACAAAGATCCGGAGGTACAAGGTGCTGTGCAGATTCCCTCCAGTCATGGCAGATGCTGCCAGGCGAGCACCAGGCCTTAGGCACTTGGGGAATGCAGAACTTCTGCGGGGGGCACGAACCCACATAAATATTCTAGGCTGATGAACAGCTTGGGCTGACCCCACCTGTGGGAGCATCCTTAACCTCAAATTCCAGACCAGGCCAGGTGGCTCATGCCTGGAATCCTAGTGCTTTGGAAGACTGAGATGGGAGGATTGCTTGAGGTCAGGAGTTCAAGACCAGCCTGGACAATATAGCAAGACCCCTGAGTCCTCTTCTTACTCTACAAAAAAACCTTAAAAATTAGCTGGGCAGGCCAGGCTTAGTGGCTCAGCCTATAATCCCAGCACTTTGTAAGGCCAAGGTGAGTGGATGGCCTGAGCCCGCAGGTTCGAGACCAGCTCAGACAACTTGGCAAGACCTTGTCTCTACAATAAATCAAAAATAAAATAAAATAAAAAATTTGTTGGGCGAGGTAGCGCACACCTGTAGTTCCAGCTACTTGGAAGGCTGAGGCAGAAGGATCACCAGCAGGTCGACACTGGGGTGGCCATGAGTATGCCACTGTCCTCCAGCCTGAGTGACAGAGTGACACACCAACTCAAAAAAAAAAAATTAGCTGGGCATAGTGGCACACACCTGTAGTCCCAGCTACTTGGGAGGCCGAGACAGAAGGATTGCCTGAGCCCAGGAGTTTGTGTGAGTGTGTGTGTGTGTGTACATAGTTGTGCACCACATAATATTTTAGACAACAAGAGACCACATATAGATAGGTGGTTTCATAAGATTATAATAACATACTTTTACGGCATCTATCCAATGTTTAGCTAGGTTTAGTTGCACAAGTACTTACAACTGTGTTACAATTGCCTACAGTATTCAGTACAGGCACATGCAGACAGGTGTGTAGCCTAGTAGCAACAGGCCACACCACACAGCCTAGGTGTGTAGTGGCTCCATCATCTAGGCATGTGTAAGTCCACTCTGTGATGTTCACACAGTTACTCACCTGCCAGGTGTGGTGGCTCATGCCTATAATCCCAGCACTTTGGGAGGCAGAGGCAAGAGGATTGCCTGAGCCCAGGGGTTCAAGACCAGCCTGGGCAACTTGGCAAGATCTCGTCTCTACGACAAATCAAAAAATTAGCTGGGTATGGTGGCATGTGCCTATAGTTCCAGCTGAGGTGGAAGGATCGCCTGAGCCCAGTAGGTTGAGGTTGCAGTGGCCATGAGCATGCCACTGTACTCCAGCCTGGGTGACAGAGTAAGACTCCAACTCAAAAAAGCAAACAAACAAAAACTAATTCACCTAACAACACATCTCTCGAACACATTCTTATTAAATGATGCATGGTTGTGCATATGACCGCGTGCATATATGTATATGTGTGTGTGTCTAATGTGTGTCTGACTAATACAGTAAGTCTGCGTTTACCTTGCAGAAATGAAGAGGCAACTTGGCCATTACCTGGTCCTGATACAATCACACCAAGTCATACCTGCCAAAAGTCACCCAACGGGGTCCCTGCAGCTCAGTCATTCTAAAGGGCCTCGGAATCACTTTGGCCATAATGCCATTGATCACCAACAGTCTCCAAATCCGGCATTTGGTGCCTCAGTATTGTCGTCAGGTTTGAGTGCCATCTCGGTCACGAGAGTTTCTTAAAATTACCCAGGTGACAAATCCCACTTGATCCCCGTCGGCTCAGACACGGTCACCCCATAAGAGCCTCCTTCGACCGCCTTTCTACTCACACAGTCTTGTCCTGTGGAGGAGAACACCGAAGTTAAACTGTTCCTGGGTGCCTGTCCCCCCAACCTGGAGCACTTGAGAGCTGCAATCTTCCTCTTTCTGTGCCTAGCCCGGCACAATGCAGGCAAAATTACAGTTTGAAAGTGAATGACTAGATGGGCACTGAGCTGGAATTTACGAGTTCCATGTTGGACTTCTACTATGCATGTGGCCACAGGAAAGCCCATGTGGGCGCCCTGCAGTCTTGTCCCAGCGGCTGGTCACATGAGTTCTCTTTTCCTCCCAAACTTCACTGCAGGGCCTGAGAGTAAGTTCTGTGTTTGTCATTGCTTTGGGCTGCCAGTAGAGGATGAGAAACCGAAGTCCTTGGAGGCCGTGCTGTGGCCAGCCCAACAGGTGGTCAAGAAACACACGCAGCCTTTCCTGTCTCAGGACAAGGGCACTGCCCCACAGAGCCCGGATGGACACTGGCCAACCAAGGTCAGCCACTGACTTCTTGGACAGCTCTGCTGAAGTCCTCCACAGAGCCAGGAGTCCATAATCTTCACTGACATTGGAGAGAGCTGATGAGAACCGTGAAGTCATACCCATGTGCTCAAAGTCAAGTTCATTTGAACTTTGGTCTTATATTGACCCACTATATTAACACAATTATCTCACATATAGGAGAAATCTTTAAATATCTCCCTAAAATGCTCCCTTTGGCCGGGCTTGGTGGCTCAGCCTGTAATCCCGTGCTTTGGGAGGCCGAGGTGAGTGAATTGCCTGAGCCCACAGGTTCGAGACCCGCCTGGGCAACTTGGCGAGACCTCATCTCTACAATAAATCAAAAAAATTAGCCGGGCGTGGTAGCGCACGCCTGTAGTTCCGGCTACTTGGAAGGCTGAGGTGGAAGGATCCCTGGAGCCCAGCAGGTCGAGGCTGCAGTGGCCGGGAGCGGCCACTGTTCTCCAGTCTGGGCGACTGAGTGAAACTCCAACTCAAAAAAAATAAAGAATAAATAAAATGTCCCCTTTAGAGGAGACAAATGCTTAGTAAATATTTCTTTATAAGATAAAATGTTTATAAGAGAGATCTGTAGGAAAAATAAGTTTGAAAGGACTCTTTAAGGGTGACAGTGATTGTGGATCAGTGGCTCAGGGACATCTGGGGACAGTGTCTCAGGCAACGTGTTGGATGGATGCGCCTGCATTTCTCAGGCTGTGTGTGGTTCTGTGACTCAGTCCTGCTGGGGAAGCACGGTCACCACCACGTGCAGCTGAGTTCCAAGACGGCAGCTGGCAGTGCTCCCCTGGCAGGATGTTCCCAGCTGCCCTCTGGCTGCCACGCAGGCACCTCCCACCCCAAATCTTCCAGCCTTGGCCCAGACACCCCACCCCTCCTCAGTTCCCTAACGTGGCTGAAATCCATCCCATTTCCTAATGACAGATCACGAGGCCCTGGGGTCCAAGCCTCATCGCCCCCCAGGGGTCCAAGCCTCATCAGGCCCCCCTGGGGAGTCCTTGAACTTGGGTATGCTTTTCACTCCCATCCTCACCCCTTGTCTCTGCCTCCCCTGGGAACTGTGTGTGGCCTGCCATTTTCCATGGGGCAACTTAAAATTCTATCAAAAAACAGTTGTGGCCAGGTACAGTAGCTCACACCTATAATCCCATCATTTTGGGAGACTGAGGTGGAGGATAGCTTAAGCCCAGGAGTCCGAGACCAGCCTGGGCAACACAGCAAGATCTCATCTCTATTAAAAAATAAAATAAATAAATATTTTTTTAAGTAGCTTTACAGACAGGTGTGATGACTCACACCTGTGATCCAAGCACTTTGAGAGGCGGAGGCCAGAGGATTGCCTGAGCCCAGGGGTTAGAGACCAGGCTGGGCAACTTGGCAAGACCTCGTCTCTACCATAAATCAAAAAATTAGCTGGGCATGGTGGTTCACTCCTGTAATTCCAGCTACTTGGAAGACTGAGGCGGAAAGATCATCTGAGCCCAAGAGACAGAGGCTACGGTGGTTGTGAATGTGACACTGCACTCCAGCCTGGGCAACAGAGTGAGACTCCAACTCAAAAAAAAAGTTGCTTTACTATGTTAAATTTTTTTCAGCAGCTCTCATTCTTCAAGAGTAAGTCTAGGCTCTTTGTTCTGGCATCTGAAGCTCCCATGACCTTGACCCCACTAGTTCTTTCTGGTTAATCTCTAAGTACACCCACCTGAAATGTGTGCTCTGGTACAGTGTGTCTGATATGCTAGCCACTAACTGCATTTGGCTGTTTAAATTACTTAACTTAAATTACTTGAAATTCAGTAAAATTCAAAATGACTTCCTGGCTTAGTCAGCTCAGGCTGTTAGGATAGAGTACCACAGACTGGGCGGCTTAGAAGACAGACACTGATTCTCACTGTTCTGGAGGCTGGAAGTCCAAGCTCAGGTGCCACAAATGTAGTTCCTAGTGAGAGTCCTCCTGACCTGAAGACAACCCCTCCTCTCAGTGTCAATGTGGGACAGAAGAGGGAAAGCTTGGACTCCTCCTCTTCTGATAAGGGCACTAAAACCCCATAGTGGGGGCCACCCACACTAGGTCAGGGTAGCTAGCACAGGCTAGACCTAGATAGGTAAATTTCCTGTAGGCAGGTGTTTGGAAGTGTTCAGACATTATTTAAATTACATTTTTACTGCAGGCCAGGCTAGTGGCCTACTCTGCCCCCTCAGCCAATCAAAGGAAAATCCTGTCAGCCCAACCTTTCAACTCATAATCATTAAAATCCTTCAGGCTCCCTGTTGAAGGTAAAGGACTCAACCCCACCCCTTAAAACTGATCAAGACCTTAGAACTGACAACAAGATCACCAGAAGGGGGAGGGCAGTGGTTACCCTGCTCCACCCTCATTGGCATATCACTAACCAGGTGTCTGTCTAGCTCATAGCTGAGAAAAAAACCTTAGTCTTTATTTTTGAGAAACTTGCCCACCACAGGTCTTTCTGCCATGAATCTTCCTTTTTCCTTCTCTTCTTCTCACTAATAAACTCTGTCTTAAAACTTTGCTGGCCACTCTGAAAAATTATTTCAGGGCCAAGTCAAAAAACCCAGGGATTTGTGCCAAGTCTCACCCAGCATCATCCATGACCTTTTCTAACCCTAATGACCTCCCACAGACCCCACCTCCTGAGGCCATCACACTGGGGGTTAGGACTACTGCACAGGAGACTTGGGAGCACACAGACACTTGATACACACCTTGGCTTTGAGCATCTTGGTCAGAAACAGCTCATGTGGTTGCAATGGATGAGGTATAGGTTAAACCCTGGGTGTTGCTGGAGCAGAAGCAGTGTGGGGGTTGTTAGGGTGTGGAGGGGCACAACACCACTGGAGCCAGCATGCTGGAGGTGCATGCCAGTAACAAGAGATCCAAGCAATGCAAAGATCTGCAACACACAAAAAGATGAAGGAAGAAAAGATTTATTTAAGAAAAGATCACTAGCCAGGTGTAGTGGCATGTGCCTGTAGTTCCAGCTACTTGGAAAGCTGAGACAGAAGGATCACCTGAGTCCAGCAGGTCAAGGCTGCAGTGGTTGTGAGCATGCCACTGCACTCCAGCCTGGGTGACAAAGTGAGACTCCAACTCAAAAAAAGAGAAAAGATCCCTTCCCGTAGGTAAGGAATAGAATGATTTATTTTCAAAATGAACCCTGAGTCATGTTTAAATCCCTTTGCTGAGTCACTTCCTGCTTCTTCTCTTTTTCATGAATGTTCACTTTGGTGGACTTTTCAAATTTGAAGGGAATCAATCAAAATGAAATCCTGTAAACCAATCAGCAAATAGGACATGTAAATGAAGGGATTTTGTGGCGACTTTAAGCCAATCAGCAAATAGAACATGCAAAGTTACGTGACCCAATCAATGTGTGCTATGTAGGTGACATTCAGGAAAGCCTTGTGACCTCTGGAAAACCCAGCCTATGGGACAACAGGGGAGGGATTGCATTCTAGGTTACAAATATGCTAATTGCAACAGCTCTGGTATGCCTGCCCACCAGACACCCAATCTTGTAAGACCACAATTAAAGTCTTGCTTCTGTGGCACTCCATGTCTCTGTGTCCATCCTTTGATTTTGGACAGGTGAGTTCATTTCTCACAATTTGGGGGCTCGTCCAGGATACTCTGTGTCTGCAGGATGGGACCCCAGCAGAGGGAGAGACGTGTCCCACCTGATTTCGGGTGGCCTACTCTGCTTGGGCATCTCAGCTCCTCATGAGACTGCGGATAAGCCTGAGACTATTGTTCCAGAAGCAGCAGAAATGACACAGAAAAAAAAAAAAAAGAAAGAAATCAGGTACCATGGCAACCAGGCGACATCGTGCACAAGCCAATGTAGGAAAAATTGGACTATAAGTACTGCCTTGGTGGCTGAGTGTTTGTGTGACTGAGATGTATCTCAAGATACGAAGCAATCGTGGAGTCCCAATCCACGTTTTCATTGTCCCACAAGGGAAATGGCTGGAGATGGACAAAACAGATCCTGAAGTTTGCAAGAAACCTCCAATAAGGAGGGTTGAGCACCTTGGGAAGCACCCAGAGTCTTAAGGACTGCAAGAAACTTCTAGTAAGGGAAGTTGAGCACCCTTTTGGGAAACTGAGAATGGGTAATAAACAGTCTAGGCATAGGAAGGGAGATCAGGAAAACTCCCTTAAAATTCCCCCAGATAGTCCACTGGGGTGAATGTTGGAAAACTGGAAAAATGATTCCAGGACTAAGAAAAATGGTGAAATAAAAATTATCCCTCTAACATTACCCTGGGTTGTCCATTGGGGAAATGTTGAGGTCTTGGTGAGATAGCCCTTGTACCAAGAACAAGGGAAATAGTCGTGAGGGCTGCAATGTCCGTATGGAAACAGGAACACCCTCCAGGAATGGGCATTCAACCAGCCAAGCAAAAGTACCCAATGTAGATCCTGAGTGGGAGTATAATGATCAAGAGGATATGACAAAAATGCAGAATCTGAGGGGTTGATAATTAAGGGAATCAAAGCATCAGCCTTTAGATCTCAGGATGTCTCTAAGGCTTTTGAGGTTCAATAAGAAAAGGAAAAAAGAAAAAAGAAAAAAACTCCAATGGCCTGTGAGAGACCAGGTGAATATTAGGGTGCTGGAACCCAAATTAATTTTTTAATTAACACAGGTGCCAGTCATTTGGTCCTGGCCATCCATGTTGGAATTATAAATTTGAGTTCAAATAGGTAACCCGCAACTGCAGGGTTAAATAGAGGCTTCTAAACTCTATTTCTTTCTTTTCTTCTTGCTTTGAATTTGCTATTAACTAAGTTCACTGTTTCAAGGTTAAAAAAATTTTTTTGTTGTTTTTCTTATACAGTTCAGCCAGTTTTAACTAAAATGCAAACATTGAAAAATAACTTAAAACTGAAAAAAAAGGTTTTTAAAAAAGTTTTTGAAAAATTAAACTCCCATGGAGACTGCTTTACCCCAATTTTGGTCCATAGCCTGTATTGGATTGCCTATTGACTCAAACAAAGTTTAGCCATACAAATAGGTTCCAATTTTGTCAGAAATATAGTTTGAACTCAGGTATCTTTTATAAAATGGTGAGTTCATTGCTATTTCGTGGCTGAAGTTTGTGAAATAAGCTAAATCAGTTAATAAAATCAAATTGCTAGCAAAATAAATAGTATCAACCAGCTTACTCCATTTTGTTTAAAGCTTCCATCTTAGTTGCCTGCCTGACCTAAAATTCACTCCTTAGTGCCTACCTGTGATTACGGTAACGTTCCCATGACCACAGACCCTCAGCTTTGTTTCCTTTGGGCAGGTTATACTGACCGTTGCCTGCTGACCGTTACAGAACTCCTTAGCCATAAGTTCCATGTAATTGTATGCTTTGTTAACTGATATCAAATGTTACACTTTGACATTTTCATAGTTTGTTCTTATAATCTGTTAGTGACCTAACCAAGGTAACTCCATTATGTAATGATTCTTCTTCCTTGTCTCTATGTAACTACCTTAAACTGTATCTTAATGGCAGAACTCCAGGGACTTTCTGGGCACTGGCTATACTTAAGACATGAAATTAATCAAAGCTCTCTAACAATCGAAGTTCCCATTTTGGTTGCCAAGTTGTTAGTTAATAGTTGCTATGGTCACTAAGTTGCTATGTAGCCAATGCTGCAAATTTTACCTATAAAACTGTATCACAAACTGCACCA